>JAXQQM020083801.1:0-201609 GCA_034641835.2 Pinus albicaulis
TAACAAAGGGTTGTCAAATTGAAAGTTTCGACAAAACCAACAAAAGCAACAAGGGGAATATTCAACAACCATATATCAACAAATTTTCTAGTGGGCATCAAAAAAATTAGTAAAGGAGGCGCTGGACAACAATACCCTATTGAACAAGCTTTTAAAGTATAGAAAAAGCACAGTGTATTGTTTTTTGGACATCATCACCATGAGCAAAGCCGTTGGCATTCAACAAATTTTGTCGAGGGACAAGAGATGTCGATTTCCTCTACGCAGCGTACGTATGGATCCTTTGAAATCAACGTGATGGAGTTGTCAAGAAAATTGTGAGATGAATCGCATATACAACCGACTCATGGTCTCTTTAGATCGCAGTTTTTCAACATCCAAATTTTCGCGGTTTTTCGGTGCAATGTTTTTGAATATAAACATGAGAACTTGGAAGATGTTTCTGCTCTTATTTTTTATTTTTCATTTCCGTTAGCAACCTATAATATAGGGGTCATAATTTTGACTTGACTATTGATCATCTTGTAAATATGTACATACTTTTCCTTCTGCAAGTTGTATTCACATATTTTGTAAAAAAATCAAAAAAATCAAAAAATCAAAAAGAGGGTAAAAGTCCTAAAAGAATAATCAAAGGACTTAGAAAAAATAAAAGACCCCAAAAGAAAAATAAATAATAAATGAAAGTTTGCAAGCATAAATACCACTACTTTTTACTTTTTGACTGTGGCAGAATGTCAATAAATGCCATGGTCCATGATGAGTTAAACAGTTTAATCTTAACTTGTCATTTTTCAATTTCACATGTTGTAGATAAAGAATAATGACTTGTCATACAGTTTAATCATGAAAATTCAGTAGTAAGGTAGAGAAATAAAATGAATCCAACAGTTTAAACTGGATTCATGGATGAAATAAGTGTAGAATTAGATAGTTTTACTTGCTTTCAAAAAGAATAAATGCTGTGAAGGTTGCTAGCTTAAATGCACGTTACTACAAAGGAAGAAAAAATGTTAGCATGGTAATATGGGTAGGTAGAAGAAGGTGAAAAGTCTCAATGTAAATATCATTCATCATAGGCTGCAGAATAACTAACTTCCCCTTCCCATAGTCATGAAACATTCTAAACTATCAGTCAGAAAGGCTCAAGGAATTTCCTTGACTTTTGTTGGGACCAGACCCAAGGCTCTATGACTGATCAGTTAAAAGTGTGAAATGTCTATATTAATCCCTTAATCACATCATTATTCCATTCATGCATTCATTCCCCTAAATAATCCTTAGTAAAACTCCATTTTTACTTAAAAGAATTATAATTTCCATCTGACTAAATTCCTTCATCATTTGAAAGCATTAAACCCTCAAAATTACATTGTATCTTAAGTTAAAATGATAATATTAATGCAAAGTTATCTTTTAAACCTCACTTTACTTGTTATGTTTATGTTTTTTGAGTATACCTTGTCCTATTTTCATATTAACTTTAATTTATGTATTAAATCCCTATAGAAATGACCTTCTCCTATTTTATATATAACTCCTTTTTATATAATAAACCCAAAAACCCACTTATTATAATTTTAGCCGAAGTTTATAATTCCCACATGTTTAATAAAAACCCACATTATAACCCCCTTTGACTAAAATATATCTTTATATAGTGTCCCGCCCCTATGGTAATTAAATCACCTTGGTTTAATTAACCATATAATAAAAATATATGAAAAAGCCTTCAGAACATGTTCTATATATGTTTTAAGAAAAAATATCGAAGTTTCATTTAAACTAAACTTCAAAGCAAAAAACCCATTCATTTGTTCATTTTCCCTTACCCGACTCCCTTAACCTAAGGTTAAATATATAACCTAACCATTTCCCCACAATATATATTCCATTACCACAGTCCCTAACCTTGGTTAAAGTCTTGAATACCCCTCTCAATCACTTTTTTCATTGAAAAAAGTCATTTTGTATATAAAATTAACCATATCGCTCCCCCATCGCGTAAAATAAAAACCGTCCGATCTTCTTTTATTTCCAAAATCCTATGGCTCAAAATGAACTCGATGACTTACCTTTCCTCGCACCTTTCCTTTTGATCGTGACCGTTCGCTTGTTGAAGCTAGATCTGACGGCGCCAGCTCATTTTCGCGCCCATAAAGTAATCGACTGATATTTTGGAAAAGTCCCACGATATGGGTTGTTTTCCGAAACCACCCTGTGTCGATGTGTCCTAATATGATTGGATCGCGTTTGAAAATCGATTTACCGCTTACCGCTCTGGAGCTGCGCGAATACCACCCAGTGGTATTCCGAAACCACTCTCGCCTAACCTTTATTTAATGTAATTTAACTATAGTTTAAACTATGGTTTAATACGTTAAAACCCAATTTTTTCATAAAAATTTCACCTATTCGCGCTTTTAACCTGAGAAACCTTCGCAGAGCCTATTTTCATCTAAATTTCACCATTGTGCGCCATTACACCTTTGAGAGCCTATGCAGAGCCCCTTTTACCATTTTCAAACCTACCAGTGCCATTTTCAAGTTAGTTTCCTTGCAATTCAACCACGAAGAGTTAAAGTACCCTCTGATAGACCAATTCAGCAGAATTGAAGACTACGCGCAACCGTGAAACTTCTTCGACCACAATTATACCTTTTAAAGGTATTTTTCGTCAAAATTAACTAGAAAAGATTCAATTTCCAAAAGAAAAAGGCACCAATTTTCAATTATTGCCTGTAATTGTCTTAATTACCCACACAGAAATTGCAAAAAACATCCAAAGTACAGGGGAAACTCTGTCAAAATTTCCCCAGAATCCATCATTTCCATTTCTGCAAGTTTTATCCATACCCTGGTCATTGTCACTGCTGGAATTGATCATAACCTTTCTTCTGAGCATTAAAACCCTTTTTTCATCTGAAACTTTTCTCAGAACCCTATTTTACCAGATATATTCTCCAAAATTCCCTTGTTTCCAATATAAGAACTCAGAAAACAGTCTAAGCTTGCTCTGTTCAATTAAAAAATGACAAAGAAACAAGCAACCCGCAAATCAGTAGGTCCAATGCCTCAAAAGAAAGCCTTTGCTAAAACCCCTCAGCCTGAATCTTCTAAAATTGATAAACCCACCCCTGCACTCACTGCTGATTCCATAGAAGTTTTTAGGCCTGTCCAACCTCCAGTTACTTCACAAGAAAATAGTCCTCGGGTTGACCTTGATTACAAAATATTGGGTCCTTCAGTAGAATTCAATTTACTTGATGTCTATAACTAGTGTTTTGGTAAATCAGTAGAGAAAGGTGATAAAGATATACCAGTCTGGGATTCCAATCTGCCAAAGTACATTGTCCCTCTTACTCATTCAACCCCTGATTTTTTCATATTGTGTCAGTCCTATTATCTTCCAGACCAGAGGTGCATTGTTAATAAAGACAGAGAGGTCTTATTTTACATCAATGCAGAATCCATAAACTCTATGCTGCAACCGAACCCTGACCCCAATGCTGCTTCATTGTCAATAGAGGATTTAACTCAACTTTACTTAGGCCTTGATTTTTCTTCTAAGTTCAAAGTCTTCCAGAATTTTTTTCCCAAACAAGTTGACATCCCTAAGCTCAATCCTCCATTTGATACTTTTTATTTTCCAAATGAAACCACACAGATTGTCTCCATGCTATCATTCATACTGGGATATAATAGTGATGAATTCACTGATGTTGCTATCCTAGGTTTTCTGTCTACTCTGAGTCCTGGCCAGTCTCCATCCTGATCCAGGTGGATATTGGTGGCCACCCGCCTATTCCACTTGGGCCCCCACCATTGTCTCTTTCAGTTTTTCAGTTTTGGCATAACTTACTATTTTTAGCAGTTTTTCGGGTCCTGAACTTCCGGAGCCGTTTTGAGGCCCTAAACGACGTTTTTTGGGTATGAAATTTGTTACGATTTGA
Source organism: Pinus albicaulis (assembly GCA_034641835.2). Taxonomy (NCBI): domain Eukaryota; kingdom Viridiplantae; phylum Streptophyta; class Pinopsida; order Pinales; family Pinaceae; genus Pinus; species Pinus albicaulis. The sequence continues at coordinate 3,954 of JAXQQM020083801.1, forward strand.
TCATCAAATCGTCACAAAAGTTGTAGTCCTCGGATAGAGCTTTCTAATGATGTATCATGTGCGTCAAACGGAGATAGTATGCCAAAGTTACGTCCCTGGGAAGTTGAAACACCAATTTACCCAAACGGGGCCCATAGTTTTGGCGCTTCATCTCCTAGGGTTAGGTTTTTGGGATATTTAGGGTTCTCCATTGTTTCTCAATAATAAATAGGCCCTCGCGCCTCATTGTAAAGCAGTTCAGAGGTCTGTAGCCACCACATCTCTTCTCAGAGATAGCTACCAGTACCCTAGCTAGTTTTATTTCCAGTCTGTCTGTAAGAAAATTTTAGTTCTTTGATATTAATGAAATGAAGTGTTATTTCCGCTGCATCTCTGTATTTATGGTTATGTGTTTATTCTGTTGCGTTCCTGCATAAATCCGGATCACATCCATTGTGTACAATTTTGCCAAGTTCATTGCAGAAAACTGCACTATCAATTGTCCAGATTGTCAGAAGAAGGAATCTTTAGATATACCTCATGTCTATTTCATCTCTTTTTGAATTATCAAGTAGAAAATTTTCCTATTGAGTTTCAGAAGATAGATCCAGAAGGGAATGTACTTTCAGTTGTGTTTTGGTCATCAATTCTAAGAAAATGGAATAGGGAATACAACTTTGCAGAATTTAACGACTTGTTTCTAGTACCTGCTATGAATTTACTGAATAAAGAACATATCCCTAGAATTAATGAAGAAAAAAAGAGGATCTTACAGCTATCTAAGCACTGTAAAACAGGGGATTGGTACTTATACAAGAGTTACATAGAGATCAGAGTATATGGTGCACTCTTGGCCCCATATAAATTGCCTAAATTTGTGACAACAAGGATATTTGCTTTAGAATATTTGAGGCAGCTATTGAATGCAAATGAAGTCAATTTCATAGCCTCTAGAAAAAAGACTCAGTTCAATCTAAAAAATCAAGTTGGGCCATTTATTGTGAATAACAGAGAAGCAGCAAATGAGATTAATGTCAAGTTGAAAGAATACAAATTCCCATACAAGTTTATGTGGAATTATGATCCTCAGGGTATTTTTAATCAAATCAGATTAAAATGCAAGTTGTCTGCTTTCTTGCATGATTCCAAGCCCCAAATTGAAAAATATGCCAATAAACTTGAGTGGGATCCAAATATTTTATTTGATGATGACTCACAGGGCATGCAGGTAAACAGTGGAAAAGATAAATAGATTGATCAAACACAGGTGGTTATAGTGAACAAAGAAGTTGAAATTGTTCATAAAAGAAGCAAAAAGGAAGATAGTTTCACAGCTGAAACTATTCTAGATAAAAGATTCATAATTCTCTACAGCAAGAAAAGTAAATTGACTAATGAAGAAAGGGATAAAGCTATAAATGTTGAAGATAACAATGGTCATGAAACTGATGATGAAACAACAAGAATAGTAACTGACACTCTTAAAGAGCTTCAAAATGTCAAACTTGGAGCACAACAGAAAGACACAATCATGGTGGATAAACAAACAAAGGTTGATATGCCCTCTTCTTCTAAAAAACATGACAACACAAAGTAAAATATTCAAATCAGGTTTAGACAAATCAAAGAAAAGAATGAGGAAATCAGAAGTGAAGCATATTCCAAGTTCCTTAAAGAAAAGCCTGGAAATAAAGATAGACTCCTCTCAGCTTTTGATTATTCTTCAAACAAATTAGTTATGTCATTTCTCAAGCCCACAGTGGCTGATCCAAAATCAATTGTAGATTATTCAAAGACAGACCTTGAAGTTGATGCAGATGCTGTCCATGAATTGGACTAGATAGAATTCCATAGAAGCAATGCAGAGATGTTGTATTCTAAAATAGTCAATAAGACTATGAATTCTATCAGGCTTGAGAAAACTTTGATAAACCTTCAAACTCAAATGAAATTGGATAAAGCCTCATTATATGCCAATAAATTGAAGATCAAAGAATTAGAAGACTTGGTGATTGAAGTAGGAGCTGATCCAGATAACATTGAGGTTGCAAAGGCTTTAATCAAATAGAAAAATGAAGATATAGCTGCCCTCAGAAAACAACTAAAATTGCCTCAAAGTGAAAATCCTCAGGCAAAATAAATCCTTCAGCTGAAGACAAAAAATGATGAAATAAAAAAACTTGTTCTAAAGATGACATCTCAGATAAAAGAAATGGAAATCCAAATAGAAGCTTTCATGCAAGAAAATGAAAATCTAAAGAAAGCTCAACAGGTTTTCATTCCTACATTGATCCCAACTATAAGTACAGTTGTTCCATATACATTGGAAAAAAACTTGGCACCACAAGGAGCATTGGCAAGTGCAGTTCCAATCACTCCTCATGATATCTCTGCCTATTCTTCATCAACCTCATAGATAAACACAGTAGAGGACAAAGCTGCAATAATCAGATCCATGGAAGATATGTCAATAAAAGATAAAGAAATACTCAGTTTAAAAGGCACCATTAAAAATATGGAAACTTCTAAAAGAGATGCCTTAATTACTTCCAAAGGACATGAACAGAGGGCTGATAGATTAAAAGAACAAGTAAAAATTCTTCAACAGCAGGTGAATCTTACATATTAGGTTGCATACACAAATATGGACAAAAATCATTGAAGGCATTCACTCACAATAGCCTTCCATTCAGATAATTTATGAGAAGAAAGAGTTGCTACACGCTGCAAATGTAGAAATTGATAAAACCAAGAAAGAAATTGAAAATAAGCCACCACAAGCAGTTCAACTCATAACATTTTTGAACAGCAAAAAATTGGGAAGAATTAGAAGAGTTGAAAATTGCTGACAGAACAGAGGCCATCCTTCAAATTAAGAAAGTCATGAATAAGAGAAACATGATGATAATTTGGAAGACATGTGTAGAGATATGAATTTGTCCATCAGAAGATTTTGGGCCAAATACAAAGTATTATCAGAAGCAGGTTTACCAGACATTCATGCATTAAATGACAAATTAATGCCACAGAAGGATTATGATTAGAAAATCAGAGCTCATGCTAATGAGCAAGCTAAACAACCTTTTCACAAGGATCTCTAAGTGGCAAAGTACTACTTCAATATTTTGAAAATCTATTCTTTTTGGAAAATGAAATCAAGCATATGTTCACAGTAAAGCCAAAATTTGCCACAGATACAGAGGCTGATGAAAGTTATAGGAAACTAAAGAATATGAAGATCCCCACTGCCGAACAGTGGCAAGAATTCATAGACCTGATGTGAACTTGACAAGTAAAGGGCAAGAAAATCACATAAAAAAAGTCATATTCTACTGTTACTTTATGATGAAAAAAATCAGTTTCAAAGTGTATCAGGGTCAAAGTGTATCAGTAAAATCAAATTGTTACTGCTGGTCATTTTTCAATTACAGCAGTGAAACAGTGGAAAGCAGAGATAAAGAGTATCAGAACAGAAGGTGAAAAAGAAGAGTATTCTACAAGTCATCTTCAACGAGAAGATGCAACTAATGCCATCTATGCTCACAGCACGTCAAAAATCAGTTTGGATAAGATAAACAGTTCTATTTTTCCTTCTAAAGAGGACAGCTTGCAAACTATTTTGCTGTTGTCCCTCTTCTTATGTTACATTTCCTATTTTTTCTTAAAACATTATCTCAAACTCTGAGATATTTTGTAAACAATTTATGTGTATAAATACTTCATAATTCAAAGTATTCAGTGTGGAATAAAATTTCGCAAGACTACTATAGTCATTTTTCTGGATATATCGAAGTTGGTGTGAGTCAATTAGTGAATCAACAGACTGGAAATGAGATTAGAGACATCATAACTAAGGATTCTCGTGGTGACAAGATAAGTCTCGTCTTCTTCCTGTTTTCAGTGTTTTTCTTTAATAGTTTACATGCATTCATCTAATGTGTTTCTATTCTTTAATGATCAGCTAAGGAGAAATTAAACATGATTAGTGATAATAAGCTCCCTGTTTTAAACTAGTTGGAATTTTTATGTTTTCTGCTTGATAACCAGACCATAGAATTCTTAATTGCTCTAGGTCCTAGTTTGATTCCCTCCTTCAATCCTCTTTTCTGTAACTCAAGGATTCTTAAGTGCCCTTTTGTTCAGATTTCACCCATTCCATCAACAAGGCCTATTCAAAGCCTTAGAAGGTCACCTATCCTGCCCTTAGTACATTTTAATCTTTAAGTCTTATTTCCTAGCTCTGCTTTCCTAGAGAGTTGACTCCATTGCCCAATTTTTTGGTAGATCCCTCTGGTTTACTTTGAAACACTTTTTATTCCTACCACACTTCTAAAATCAGTCCTATTTCTCACTCATAGCTAGCCTAAAACCCTTTACCGAAAAAAATCTAAATCTTTAGGAGAGATCCGTCTCTGGAGCTCAGAAAGGCTAGATCCTGAATTCCCAAAGTAGTTCTTTATTACCCCTGGTTTTCTTAACTACAAAAATCCTCATCCCACAACCTGAGAATTACTAGGGTGATAACACATTGAAGGGGGGAATGTTAGCCTCTCTCAAAAAACAATAATAAATCCAAAATAATATATAAATTAATTAAATATTCCAAGTTAGGAATTTGTGCCTAACTCTTGGGTTGTTCCTCAAATATTGGAGTTAGTTTAGTAACTCCTATCTTGGTGGGTGTTTGGTGAGAAATTGTCTCAACCAAAGGAGTCTAAGATATCACACACTATTTTAAGACATTGTCTATCATCTATTTAAATTGTATCACTAAATTCTTTTAATAAGAGAGAATACGTGAGGAAGCCATGAGGCTTCAGTATTTTCCGTCAATATTTTGTGTCTGGTTTTTATGTGTGTTTTCTGTAATTTTTATGAGTTAATTTCATTTTCTACAATTTTTACAAGATCAATCTTCATCCTACTATCGGAAATATAACGGTCAAGTCGAATTCGTAAATGGTGTCCTCAAGACCATGATTCGTCGGTTAGTCGACAATCATAAAACCACATGGCATCGAAAGCTATACTCCATGCCATGGGCATACCAAACGTCAGTGAAGACTGCTACATGATTCAGGGCAGTCTTCATGCCATTCCAGTTAACATACGACCTGGAAGGAGTTCTTCCAATCGAGTGTGAGATTCCATCACTTAAAATGGTTGTTGAACTCCTACCTGACACCACTGCCAAAGAAGAGTGCTTACTCTCCTCGATCAATTGCACGAAACTCGTCGAGATGCCACACTGGCACTCGAAGCCTACAAGCACCGAGTTAAAGCTTAATACGACAAATCTGTCAAGCCTCATTCTTTCCGAGAAGGCAATCTCCTTCTACTCTACGTTCGGAGACATTACCTCTTGGGGGTAGGAACACTTCAACCATTATGGCTTGGTCCATAAGTCATCACCTATGAAATTCAGGACTATAATGGAATTCTGCTCGTCGAGCCTTCTTTTTAGGGACTTTTTCTAGCTCGTAAAACTGAAAAAACCATGAGTTTCCTTCGTCCATCTCGTTAAACTACCATGATAAATAACTATGAGCCATTCTTTTCCATATTTTTCTAGATTGTTAAAAAACCGAAAAAGACACTGAGTTTTTCTCCGTCAGACTCGTTAAAATTTCACGAAGAGGATTTAGTTTTTCTTCATCTAACTCATTGAAACTTGATGAAGAATACTGAGTTTACTTTGTCTCCTTGTACTCATAAAAAAATGAGGTAGACGTCCATTGAACATAGGTTTATCACTTTATCCGTATTCAATGGACTAACTTATGAAAAAGGAATTGTTCCAGGCATACTATTCTCCCTTTGTCACACTTGGTTATCAACCATGACAAAGGTACCTCCTTGGAGTTGTCTTTTACGGTGTTTTTCAGACTCCGAAAATATGGAAAGATCACTGATTTTACTCTTATGGACTTGTTAAACCTAATCATAAGGGGAAAAATTGAACAAAGTAGAGACTTATTCTTTCATACTTTGAAATTTGATTTGGCAACAAAACCTTGAAGATGGCACTTCCCGGAAAATTCTCTTGTAATTAGCTGAACCCTACCATTCTATGAGTTTAGTCTTCATATGTCGATGTCCTTGCATTGGTGAAAAATAACACTCTTTGGTTTTCATAAGAATAAGTTGCTTGGTACCCTGTTACTGTGCCTTCTATTGTTTAAGAGATCTCACTATCTACTGGTTCCTATATCAGCCAAGCCATCATATGCCAGAAATAATTTTTCATCGTCAGTTAGTACCATTTTCTCTTAACTATATTCAAAACAAAATCATCTTTTTACCATTTTGTGTCAACTAAGGTAGGACGCCTCATTTCCTGCCTTTTGACAGATCTCTTTCTATCAACTTCAACATCTTATCTAAGAAGTTGATCCAAAAACATATCAGTACCCTGGAACTTGCAAACCTGAGTGGCAGGTTACCTTGTGTTTGATTTGGAGTTTTCATCACTGGCTCCTAGTTGGATGATTCTACGAGTTTTCGACATCAACACCATTTATTCACATTGGCTAGATTGTACTGTGCATATTGGATACCATCATCCTTATCGGTGGCCATCCTCGCGTCTATTAACAATTTTCATCAATAAATGGTAACTAGACGATTTCTCACATATTCAAATACAACTCCTTTATTCACATGTGCGGAAATATGCAGTTTAGTGAAGCGATGACCAAGATCTTGGGTTGAGGCTTACATCATTCAAATTTTTTTCCTCTCCCAAGTTGCTATATTTTTTTTGGAGACAAATTATTAGATTGATCTTATCATGACGTAAGCTTTCACATTGTGATTATCCGTGGAAATACTGGTCATATATCTTCCTGGAGAAATCATTTTGATACATCTACTGAGCATGGGAATTCCCATCTCAGGAAAAATATTGATATTTCTGGCATATGTTGTTTGTTTCAAGTTTTCCTCAGACCTCCAACTCCTCCCACTCTACTACACATGTTATAAAGTATTTCGGCCATCGCCTTTGCTCTGACCTCACAATTTAGGGGGAATCTGTTACAGTACAAATGACCTCCTCAACAGCTTAGAGGAGAAGGATATGTTAGTCATTATTATTTTTTGCTTTATTTATTGACTAAATACTTGTCCTAGATTTCTAAAAACAAAATTCATGAATATTGTGAGTTTTCTAAATCTCACTACCTTCATTATCCTTAGGATAATTTTTTCATTGTCTCACTACTCTATCATGCCATGGTCAACCTACCACTCCTAGAAGACCCATCATGGGCTCATGCCACTCACTTTCATTATGTTTTGCCACCTATGACCTCAACACTCTGTTTTGCCTTTGCCTCACCCCTCCACTTTCCACCTAAGATCACCAACTAGCCTACTCTTCCCCCTACTCATCAAATGACTCAAGCATGGATGGTCTCAAAATTATATCTATAAGCTCTTTAGATAGATCAAGTACATTGGATTTTGGATCTTCAATACATCAAAATATCAAAAACTCTGTTTTTTCATACTTAAGGACCCTAAGCCAAATTTCCAGTCAAAGACCAAATCCAAAAAGCCTCCCATTAGGTCATGTAGGGTTTCATAAGTTGTAGGACTTTTTTGGTATTCTAAATCACTGTTTTCCTTTTGCCAAGAAGATGAAATCAAATGGAAAGGAGGGTCATCATATGATTGTCCAAAGTAGGTCAAAGGTCTCCAAGAAATGCCTCCTTGATCAAGCACAAATTCTGAAAAAGACAACTGTCCATGTTGACATTTCTGCAGGAGTGTCAAGGTGGCTATGAGTAGAAAAATAGGTAAGGTAAGAGGCCTGCCCCTCATTGAAAGATACACTTAAGCAGGAAGAAGAGGAAGCATGCCTATGTTCAAAGAAAATCAGGGTTTCTAAGACTGATTAGACCTGTAGCTTGCCAAGAAAGAGGCCATTGCAAAGGAACACAAAGACAGAGGCACATCAACACAATCAAGCATAATTTGAATATTGTAATATTCCTAATTAGCCCAAGCTAATAGGAATATTTCATTTTGATTTGATTTTCTTAATTGGTGAATAAAATGTAAAGGAGGACATATAAACTCCTAAAAACATGAAAATAAATCAATGCCCAATGTGAATAGAGGCAAATTAGGGCTGTCTCAATAAAATACACTTGTATGTGAACAAGGATTGAGGAGATTGATTGGGTCAACAGGACGAAATCACAACACTGTCTAGATGCATTGAACTTCCTTGTTGATTAGCGCAGTTCTAGATGAAGGACATTCATGTGAAAGGAGTTAGGGTTTTGAAAGTGGTTTAGGGTTTCTCAAGCTCTAATCTTATAAAAGTAAGGGGAGGGCTCAAGAGAAGGTTGTTCATTATATTTGATTTTGATGTCTTTTTAGACAATTCGAGTTCTCTTGGCTGTTTAGCAGAGACTTGTGAGGATTTCATGTTTATGGATTCTCTCTCCTTCCATTGAGTAGCTCTTGGAGGGCATTGTAATTCTCTTCCACTATCAGGAATATGGCCAACCTCCATCTCCCTTAGACAGCGTAAATCCTATTGAGGTTTACTTGTTTCAGTGAGCTGCAGCAAGTGGAGACTAGATCTGCTCAGATCTAGATTATACTATTACCTCTTCTCAGTGAGTGAGTCTTTTATCCTCCTGGAAGAGTGTATTACCAATGTGGGCTTCAGATTTTGATCTTGGCATTAGGCCAATCTATGCTTCAATATTAAAATGCATTTTACCCTCTTGGACTGCGTTATTTCCAGCTGCAAATTTGCAAGGAATTTTGGCATTCATTTGGAGAAGAGATCTCTAGTTGATGGATCATTCCTTCACCATGGTGATCCATGGATTAGCTATATAATCCATGTCTAATTCAGATCTGATTTATTTACTGTTGTTCTTACTTCAGATTTTCTGAATCATTCTGCAGATCTGCTGCAGTAAAACTCAAATCTACTCTCTGTTTTTCATGTATTGCTGAAATCCCCAAGGGGAATGTAAAGTAAAGACAATATAGTGTACCGATCTATTATAGATATAATATTTTGTGCACATATCTGTCTTAGATCTGATATGTAATTTATAGCTTCTACAACCCCTGAAAATACGCTGTACATTCTTGTTGCAGAGAAATAAAGTGTTGCAGTACCTCTTCTTGAGGGTTTCCTTCATTCAAGTCTTCATACTTTCTCTTATGCACTGTATAGAAATATATGTAGAATTATTTTTCTGATCTGCATGTATTTATTCAGCCTTCTACACATTTTCATACTACTACTGCCCATAACAGCATAACTTTCTGAAGCAGTCTTATGTGTTTGCTGCAAGTCTCTTATTTGAGCGATTTCTAGCTGCACTAGGAATGGGGAGATCTGTATAACTTGGATAGAGGCATTTTTTTTTGCTCCAATTCTAGATGTGAGCTAAATATTTTATATTATAAGGGATCCAAGTCCCATTTTCCATAGATATAGCGTTATTTTCTAAAGACAGTTGTTTTATTCCCTATATTGCTACATTTCCCCACTTGGGAAGGAGTGTATAGGCCATATTCCTGCTGTTGTGCTCTAATTTGCTGGTGAGGTGTTCTTTTACATCTAATGAGTTGATTCACATTGCCATGCTCATGATTTTCTGAAGCTCCAACTTTGGAATATCTTCAGATATTCCATTTATTGTAGAAAATCCCTGTTTTGGGGATATTACAAAGATTTTTAAGTTATAAATGAAGAAGGGAAAAAGGTGAGGTGAATTGAAAAGAAATGAATGAACTTGAGGGCTATAGAGAACTTAGAAGACAACACTAATTATTCTTCTCTAATAGCTCTAAAACCTAAGATTTTGGAAAGATAGGTAGAGTAACTTAATTGAAGACTATGAGCCTCCATCATGAAAACAAAAAGTTTTCAGAAGCTGTTGAAAGTAATTTATAGGGTTTTCCAAGGTAACCATGCTTCAATGCATCAAAGGGAGGAAATGAAAAGAGTATCAGTATGATGGGGATGAATTCTTTAAGTGCAGTCAATTTGTCTCCTATGGCGAAAGGAATGAAAGCCTAGGGTTGAGTTTCAAAATGAGAGGTCAAGCTAATCATGAACTTATTGTTATATGAATGAAAATGTCGAACTCCAAAATTGTCAAAAAGGGGAAAATTCAGTATGTCATGACACCTACAAACAAATCAGAAGTGGTCAAAACGGAGATATGGCATACATAATGAAAGAGAAAAAACACTTGTCAGAAATAGGTTTACTATGCCTCATTGCCAAAATTAGTAAAGAAGGAAGAAAACATGTTTACATGACACTCACACTCTGAAATGTAAAAAATGATAAAGAACATGTTTTTTAGTTTCCCAGTGCAAACTAAGGTTTGACAGTGCCTAGGCCCTCAAAGGTTAAAAGGGACCTCTTCATCTCTCCACCAAGCCATCACCAAAGGAAGAAGAATTACTTTGAAAAGTTTCAAATCACCTGCAATAAAGGGTCAAAGGATATCAGTCAAAAATGATAAAGTGATAAAACCTTAGCAAAAGTGGTTGTTCTGATTTTAATTTATTTCTCAAAGGATATAAAAGCATCTTAGTTATCATTTTTAGCTCATTTTTCATTTGCAAGGAGAGATAACAACTTCCAGGAGAAAATTCTGAGTTTTGGAGAAATTTTGGGCAAGTTCACTGGTGCTGCACTCATAGACCCCGATGCTATGCGTAGAGAGGTCCCCACAGTGTAAATTGTCCACTACGCTGCATGTATAGTGGGAGGTGTTGTGCTTATAGCCTAGCGCTACACACATGCAAACCCAGCACGCCCAGGCCCGACTCACTCATTTTTTAGCCTGGCGCTGCACGCAAAAGGTGACCCGATAGGCCCGTCGCTGCACACAGAGGCCCAGAATGCCTGCATGCTGGCAGCACTACGCCTAGAGCAGGGCTTGAATCGCCCGGTGCTGCGTGCAAAGGGCGACCCAACAGTGCGGGCAGGGATCTACGCTTATGCCAAAATTTTTCAAATTTGCAAAGACGGTGCCAAAGGCTCAAGAAAAACCCTCCAAGATATTTTCAGGACCCTACAAACAAGCTAATTTCGTAAGTGGCTTTTCATCCTTGCCCTCCAAGTATTTTTTGTGTTTTAATGGTTAAAAGATATTATTAAACCCTAGGCTTTGCAAACCCTAGGTCTTCATGATAAGTAAACCTCTATTTTTTACCTCCAAGCTAGTAATTGCCATTTGAAAGGGGGTGAAACTAGGGAAAGCACATATCAGTTCAAGTAAAGGCCCTCATCAAGCTCAAAAGCAGCCAATCATATACCTCACCTCCATATCACTTATTTTGCAAGAGTTTCTCACAGTCATTTCCATTTCACTCCTCCTGCCTAAATATCACAAGTAGACCTAACTTTGTCTAAAGGCCACCAATCACCATTTTAGGAGCAGAAGATAGTGTCAGTAGTGAAGGAGGGAAAGTGCCTATGAGGCCAAAACACAAAGGAGGGAAAGTGAATAGATTTTAACTCCAGAGTACAGTGGATATCACCACATCTCCCATGATCCTCTCATGTTTCCAGAATGTAGGGTGTTTCTAATTTTGTGAGAGTCAAACAAGTGCAAAACCACCCAAAGCTTACAAGGTTATTCATCCTCAACTTGCACAACAAACAATCAAGCCTTGCTGGGGTGGAATTTGAACTATCAGCAGATGCCATCTCTAATGCTACAGGTATACCTGTTGTTGGTGAGAAATGGTTCAAGAAGGCAAGGTTGGACATGAACCATTATCAAAACCATAGAAGCAAACACGTTCACATCCTTTGCATAAATAGAGAGAGCCCTCTCTGAGCCCTGGAAGGCTAGGTCCTAGGACTCCAAAGACTGGTCTGATGTTACCCTGTGAATTTGATCTCACCAAATTAACAAATCACGGGAACCTAACATAATGGCAATCATGGTGGGACCTTCTGAATAAGTCACAAGCTGAAACTTTTTGTATCCATTGATTCATTTCCACCTCATCACCATCACTAACATAATGGCGATCATGGTGGGACCTTCTGAGCCAATAACCATATAAGTATTCCTTAGGACTTCAGAAACCCTTATTTCATATCATCTATTTATTTATCACCAACTCATAGCCTAACACAATTGGCAATCAAGGTGAGAGGATTTATGAAATTAGTGACAATCTAAGCACTCCTTAGAACTTTAAAAACCCTTATCAAATAATAGAGAACTTAAACTGTTAGCCAAAGAGTAGAATATGGTTGTTTCACCACCCTATCAAAATGATGACTCAGTTGTAGGATACTCATACAAACCTTAGGGCTACATAAAGGAGCTTATATAACCCCAAAACATCCATAGATTGGTTTTTTATCAGTGATTGGTTGTGGACCATAAACATACATTCTTAAAACAACAAATAATATCCACCTGGCGACTCCACAAGCCTCCAGTAGGCCTTCTAACTTTACTAGTGTTCTTGGATTTCCCTAGGATTGTGTCAAATCAACCTTGAGAAGTCTAGAAGCCTAGTCACACACTGTGTGAGTTTAGTAAACACTAAGAGAGGTCATCCTTCCGAAAACAGTCCTAAAACTTTTAGCCTCTCTAAATTTTGAGTTTGAAATATGGCTTCACAAAGGATCAGTACCAAATCTCATCTAGACCCAAATTCTCCTACCATAGTTGATGACCCAGAAAATATTTTGTGGCAAAATTCTAAAACTGGAAACTTAACTACTGTTAGGACCATTCATAGAGAAAGCTCTGTCCCTGAACATCCTACAGCCTTGTAAGACCCCCAATTTGACTTGCACCATACACGAGACCTTTTCAGAACCAGGTCACAAAGTGGGATTGACCAGATTGACCTTGACCCTTTTGATTTACAACAGAGTTCAAGCAGAGAATTCTTTCCTTCCACTCCCCCTGACTTCCAGCTTCTCCATCACTTTAGCTCTTTTCATACCAAGTCTGCTCAAAACCAGTTTGCTGGTCCAAGTACATCTACCACCCCCATCCACACAACCACTGTTCAAACTGCTCCACTTCGTCCCCCACCCCCTCTCACAAACCCTCCCCTTGTAAATCATCCTTGGATCCCATTCACTCCCATCATGGCAGCATGGTATGCCCCTTGTTACTACCACAACCTTTGTTACCTTTACCACATGATTATCAGTCCAAAATCCCTCACTTTACTGGAGTTGAAACCATCACTGCCCAACAACATGTATATAGGATAAATGATGCCTTTGAATACATGGAAATAGAAGAGGAAACCATTAAAATGAGGATATTTTCACAAAACTTAGGAGGAGAAGCCAAGAAATGGCTCAAAATATTGACTCCTAACACCTTACATGATATCCCCTCCTTTTACCAAGAATTTATAAACAAGTGGGAAATCAAGAAAAACCCTCTCCAAATCCTCTCAAAATATAACAACCTTAAGAGAAACATTGGGGAAAGTGTCCAAGACTATTGTACCAGGTTGATTAGTGTCTACAATGCCCTCCCACGAGACATGAAACCCCCACAAGGCTTAGCTTTAGCAAAATTTCCAGAAGGTTTAGATCCAGACATGGCCTATCAACTAAGAGAAAGAGAGCCCCTAACTTCAGAAGACATGAAAAAGGGAGCTATAAGTGTAGAGGCCAACCTTATTGAAAAGAGGGCTAGGATGATATTAGAAAAGAGAGTCACCTACAAATATGAAACAATGGCCTCAACCTCCTCATCTGATGCCAAGATTGATAACTTAGTGAGGGTAATGGAAAGAATAATGGAAAGAATAAACTTGAGGGAAAGAACACCTCCTAGGAAAAACCAAGCAAATCCCCCCCCAAAAAATAGGAATCCAAACTTCATAAGAGATCCTCCCCAAAACAGATCGAGAGACATTGACCAACAAATCAGGCCCCCTTTCCAAGAAAATTATGTAGATGAAGAGGGAAGAGAGTCTAAAGAACCTGTAGAAAACCATGTAAACTTGATAAGTTCTGACAATGAGGGTGATGTTTTCCTCACCGAATAAGAACATGATTTCTTTTCCTCAGATCAAACTGAAACAAACTATGAGGATTCTGAAGACTAACAATCGGGATTTGAAAATTCCATAATGGAAGTCCATAGGAAATATGACCTTAGGAGAAAAAATAACCAAGAAAAATCCAAAAAGAACAAAGAAGACACTGTTGTTAGGAAAACACTTGAAAACACTCCTAATAAGACAACAAACATTACTAACACCATTGCTAAGAAAAATGATCCAAACAAAGACAAAACTAGCCAACCAAGTGGTGACACAAGCTGCCCTAGTGCCTCTACTAGTGGCCCTGAGAAAACTATTTTGTCTAAAGTCCCAAAACAGAATCAACAAATTAAACTTGTAGAAAAAATTATGGCTGATAAGACTGATGTAAATATGTCTAAAAAACAAGTGCCTTTCAGTTTTGAGGAAGAGATTGCAAAATCAAGATCACCATGCCTCTCACTAAACTGATAACCCAAGACATGTACAGGTCCCAAGTTTTGAAATTCTTAAACATGGGAAATGATACTGATACTTTAAACTTGACAGATGATAAACTAGAGCTGTTGTTTGGTCCTAAAGTAGAAGGAAAATACCAAGAAAGAGCCATTCCCCCTTTCTATGTTAGCTTAAAAATACATGAAAAAATCTTGCATAATGCCATGCTAGACTCTGGTGCCTCTCACAACCTCATGCCAAAGGTAGTGATGGAGAGATTAGGCCTAGAAATAACCAAGCCTTACAAAGACCTATATTCCTTCGATTCAAGCAGGGTCAAGTGTTTGGGCCTAATCAAGGATTTATGTGTCAATCTGGCACAAATCCCGGCTAAAGGCCTGGTCATGGACATAGTAGTAGCTAACATCCCCCCTAAGTATGAAATGCTTTTATCCAAATCTTGGGGAGCCAAGCTTCAGGGGAACCTCCGACTTAAAAGAGATGATTAAAACCTAGGCTTTGCAAACCCTAGGTATTCATGACAAGTAAACCTCTATTTTTTACCTCCAAGCTAGTAATTTCCATTTGAAAGGGGGTGAAACTAGGGAAAGCACAGATTAGTTCAAGTAAAGGCCCTCATCAAGCTCAAACGCACCTAGTCATATACCTCACCTCCATATCACTTATTTTGCAAGAGATGCCCACCGTCATTTCCATTTCACTCCTCCTACCTAAATATCACAATTAGACCTAAATTTGTCTAAAGGCCACCAATCACCATGTCAGGAGCAAAAGATAGTGTCAGTAAGGAAGGAGGGCAAGTTCCTATGAGGCCAAAACATAAAGGAGGGTAAGTGAACAAATTTTAACTCCAGAGTACAGTGGATATCACCTCATCTCCCATGATCCTCTCATGTTTCTAGAATGTACGGTGTTTCCCATTTTGTGAGAGAGTCAAACAAGTGAAAAACCACCCGGAGATGACAAGGTTATTCATCCTCAACCTGCACAACAAACAATCAAGCCTTGCTGGGGTGGACTTTTAACTATCAACAAATGCCATCTATAATGCTACAAGTATACCTGTTGTTGGTGAGAAATGGTTCAAGAAGGCAAGGTTGGACATGAACCATTATGAGGCATTTGTCAAAACTAGGTACAGAGTAGGCTGCAGGGCTATCTTCCCTTTCTCACACCTAAAACAAAGGTTTGCACCATTGATGAGGGTTATCATGAAGTACTTTACCTGTGAAGGTGGGTACTCCAGAATTTATTCCTACCATGTTAGACTCCTCATGCATTTCACAGGGGTTAAAATGCTTCACTTACATTACTACTTATATAGGAGCATTGACAAAATGTCTTCAGTTGTCTAGAGGAGAAGTTATACCCAACAAATGCAGAGTTTGTTCCACCACTCCTTGATCAAGATGATGGTTCTACATCAGTTGGAATAGAAGGGCATACCTTGGGAGGTATTCATATCCCATGAAGTCTTCACAAGCCCACAGCCTTGTCATCCGCCAAACTTGCCCTCATCATCTACATAAGTGTACTCACCTCTAGAAAACCTCCCTTCCTCCCATTCTCTTGATGCATCAGGTGAAGAAGGAAGTGACAATGAAGAATCAAGTGAAAATGAGGGAGATAATGATAATGAGCCAAACCAAAATGAAGAGGGTGAGAGTGACAATAAATCAATCCAAAGTGAGGTAGAGGCAGATGATGAGGAAGAGGAAGATGATGAGGTAGAGACAAAATTTTATAATGAGGAAGAGGAAAATGATGAGTCAGAGCCATAAATTGATGAAGAGGAAGAAGAAGGAAATGATTGTGAAGAAAGGGGCAGTGAGCATGACAATGATGAAGATGAAATCAGTGAGCAAAACAATGACAAAATGGAAGAGGATGACGAAGAACATGAGGAGGTTGACAGTAGGGATGAATTGAGCATTAATGAAGAGGAGGTCAGCAATAAAACAGAGGATATAGAGGTAGATAATGAAGAGGAAAATGATGAGGCTACAACAGAAAATGATGATGAAGCAGAGACAAATAATGAAGATATGGAATAATATGACAATGAAAAAGATGATGACAGCGAGGAAAATGCAGAAGCTAAAGGCAGCAGTGACAAAAATGAAGCAAAGTTCAGTGATGAAAAGGACAACAAAGAAGAAAATAGTCATGACAGTCATGACAATAGTCAACTCCTTAGTGATAATGAGAATGATGACAGCGTGGAATATAAAGAGGAAAGAAGTCCTAGTCATGATGACAGTGAAAAAGGGGAAGGGGTTGATAGTCCAAATGATTATCACAACAGTGAAAGGGAAAGCAGTTGCAATGAGGGACAAAATGAAGAGTTTGATGACAACAACGAGGATCATAGCCATGAAAAGACACCAACAATATCACCATCAAACCTCTTTCATTCACATATCAAAGAGGGCCAAGGCTTGTGTTTGATGCCTCTAAAAGGAAAGGGACCATGCCATCTACCTCAACTCGGCCACTAGACAAAGGAAAAAAAAGGTAAAATAAGAAGAAGAATATCATGAGATGGAAAGGGAGTTTGAAATCATTCAGGTGGATAGTGATGAGGAGGATGAAGCAAGGATCTCAAACTTTCTCATCCAAAACAAAAATGCACTCAATGAAGCCCTCCAAGCCAATCTTAATAGGGACAAAAGTGTGAATGATGCCCTTGACTTGGAAAATAGGTAGCTAGGAGAACGAATTGATTTTTATGAGGCTAGAGCCATTAAGGCTCAGAGAGAAAACCAAAGGGCACAGGTGAAACTAGAAGAGTTCATGGGAACTTATGAAGAGAGTGGGGATGAGCAAGGTCAATCTAGGAGGAGGCCTAGAATCATGGGGTTGAAGAAGGCATTGGAAAAGCAAAAAGAACAAGAAGCAACCCTAGCAAAACAACTCCCCTTAGATGAGCTGTTGGCCATGGAGATAGCACAGGATCGGGAGCCTTGGTTGGAAAGAGCCAACATACACTTGGAGGCTAAATTAGAGAAGTCTAACAAGAATCTTGACCTCCAAAGAAGGATGACTAAGCATTATGCCCATAGAAACCAAGTTGCAAGGGCCAAAACTGAAGAAGGCCCAAACCAAGATCCATGCACTAAAAGAGGAAAAGGGCCAAGTTAACCTTGAAATTTTGGCACAAGATTCTCTACAGGTCTCTCAAACCTCATGAGGGAGACATCCACCAATTATGAAGAAATTTGGACAAATTTTTGTTTTTTTGTGAATTTGGAGGCCTATAAGCGCATCACCCCTGGCGCGACGCTTTTTCCTCAGGCATCCTCAGAGGGCGAAATTTACATTTTTTGGATTTCTCATGCCTAGTACACTATTCTCACCAAATTTCAGAGAATTTGGAGCATTTTTGACCCCTCAAAAGGTCAAAAAACACTTCATTTTCTACCATTCTGCCTCATTTTCAGGCTTGGTGCTTCGCTAGTAGTTTTGGGAAAATTGCCTTTTGGATAGGTTTCAGGAGCTCAATCAGAAAAAAAATGGTAAATTTGGAAGGTAGACTCAGCCAGATTTCCAACGGGCCATCATGGGACAAATTTCGATATCGGGATGGTCACCAAACATTGGCTGCAAGTGGGCTTATTTTCTGCCTGTGAGGGCGCTGCGCTTATAGACAAGCCTATGTGTTTTTGGCCAAAAGTAAAAAAAACACATGCATTTATTGAAAAATGATATTTTAATGTTTTTTGAGGCAAATCACTCTAGAATTAGGTGGTATAAGTTATTTCAGCATTTATTTCATGGGATATTTTGTGCCTTGGGCCTTGCATGATCTCTTGGGCATTTATGACATTTATGAGTGATTTTGACATTTTCCAACCCTACTAGGATTTTTTCCCTCCTTTGCTAGATAAATAGAGCATGAGGTATTCATTGTAAATGTTGGCATTTGATGATCCTTTGGAGAAATATAGTCTTTTGGAGGTCAAAGAGAAATTTGGTGTTGTAGAGCTTGTGAATGGCTTGTTTTGCTTGTTGATGGAGGAGGCTTGTTTGTAGGATCCCTGAGCTTGGTTAATGGTGAAGTGCTTCTATTTAAGTTATTTTTTTCTCATGTTTCATTATGTTTCCATATTTCTATGTTGCAATAGAACAAAGGATTTATACTAAGAAATGTTCTTCAAAGGCACCTTAGCTCTGTTTGTTCTTCATTGCGTCTATGTTTTCTTCTACTAGGTCTTTCTAGAGAATTCTTAACTGCTCTCTAGACCCCATAAGCTTTTTTATTTCATGAATGGTTTAATAAAATAGGTATCAAGGATGATTTATGGCTAGCCCTACTTGTTTGATGTCACTAAACATTGTTCTTGAGGTCTCTCTCCAAAGTACCATTAATTGGGTCTGCCAAAGAGGCTATGTTTCGATCATACCCTTTGTCCATGCTTGAATAATTATTTTGGAGATCTTCATAGCTATTATCAATGATTTTTAGGTGTTCCTTTTTCTTTGATTAAATTTATATGTGTATCTTGAATGTTTTCTAACCTTGAAGGTGAAATCACTAGAAGTTAAATGAGTTTCTCGCCTTCTATATTTCATTGGAATGTTTGTCTTGAAT
The DNA here is from genome assembly GCA_034641835.2 of Pinus albicaulis. Taxonomy (NCBI): domain Eukaryota; kingdom Viridiplantae; phylum Streptophyta; class Pinopsida; order Pinales; family Pinaceae; genus Pinus; species Pinus albicaulis. Next base: position 23,017 of record JAXQQM020083801.1, read on the forward strand.
GCTTATTTGCTTAAGTGGAATCAAAGAGTTACTGGTTTGCCCTATATATTGATTTCTTCTTCATGCTTATGTATTTAAGTCCCTTATTTTTTTTTAAGTACATGATAAAGGATTCTTAATTTCCCTTTATCCTACTTTGCACAAATTTAATGTTCACCTCATTTACCATAAAACTTGAAAATCCAGTGACCAATGATATATTTGCCTTGTCATGCTCCCCGATCCATTGTTGAACTTTCCATGAATTTTATAGACTCCATAGCCCGATGACTTGAATATTTCCTCATTCCATCTATTCTACTTGATCACCTTACCCAACCAAAACAAACAAACAAACCCTACACTTAACAACTAGCCTAAAATCAAAACCCTAGAAGAAAACAAGTTCACATCCTTTGCATAAATAGAGAGAGCCCTCTCTGAGTCTAGGGAGGCCAGGTCTTAGGACTCCAAAGACTGGTCTGATGTTACCCTGTGCATTTGATCTCACCAATCTAACAAATCACAAGAACCTAACAGGATACATGGATGAAAGAAAATGACCTAGATAGAGACCTATTTTTCCATGGTAACACACCCTATAGATAGCTAGGATGAGTTATAACGCATCCCTAAGGGAGCATTAGTACCTAGGTTAACGCACTATCTTGCTTAAGGGGCAGCATTACCCATGTTCCATGAGGAAAAAGGGACAAATTTCATAGTATCTGACTACAATTTCTTTCTTTTTCTTAAGGAGTCAGTCCAAAAAGCAACAACCTATGGTGTAGGGCTCTGATTGGACATTACTAAATCCAAATGAACATCCAAAGAGGGAAAAATCTAGGAAAATCATGGAAACATCATGGATTTTTCCCTATTCGAGCTAATGGATAAGAATGGAAAGTTTGGTCCTAAAAAATTATTATAGATTGGAGGATAGGGCTCATTGTCAAATGTTGAAAGGTTGATTGTGTGGAGAACGTAATTTTTTTGTTGAGTGTGAGGCTTCATGATTGGAAAGGTTCATTGAGAGCTCTTGACCTAAGTATCATTACACTGGGATATTGAAAAGAGAGAGAGAGGAGTCGGAAGGTTGAGGGAATCTTGGCCAAACCAATGGTTATAATCTTCCTTCTCTTATTAATAGAACTGCCTCTATTTTGTCCACTTGATGTTTTATTGATGCATATATTCAATTATTCATTTATAAAACATGATATAAGTGGCTTAGATCTACATAGTTAAATGATTTATTATATACTTGTTTGATTGCTTGTAGTGATAAAAATGTAAAGATTACACTTGTTCTTTGTTTTCTTGTAGGGTTCAGAATTGGAGCTGGTGAGGAGGAGTTCTGCCACACTTCCTAGCGCTCTCCAACAGTTCTACCACATACAGAGAGGTAATCCTTCAATATCTCACTTTTTCAATTAAGCATTAATATGAACATGTATGTGGTTTCTTTGTGAATGTTGCAGCTAATCTGACTATCTGCCTTAAGACCCGGGAAGGCCCGAGAGGGATTTACTCCAGCTACCACCTGTGTGTTTTACCCCTAAGCATCTTCCCTGCTATGATTAGAAAGATCCAGGTTGATCGTAGGTTCACAGAGATTTGGAGAGACATGCTCCACGATATGATGACCCTTATGCGTCATATTGTTGGAGCTTCCAGAGTACTAACGACTAGGAGGGATAGGGGTCGTGGAGATGCATGACAGAGAAAATCATCTGATGATCATGATCACGAGGAGAGTGATCATCATTTTATTACTACACCTCCTCCTCCTTCACCTCATGCCAGAGATCATGAGCAGCCAACATAGAGTCCTAATCAATAAGCATCTTTTGATCAGTCTGCAACATCTCAGCAAACACGACCATCGATTGAGTAGGCAGGTCCATCTGAGCAGGCCACACCATCTACTGATAAGGTTGCACCATCGACAACTCATTAGTAGGTAGTTCCTGACCAGGCTGCACCATGTGATCACCAGGCACCTCCAGAGCAGACACGTCATCCATCTCAGCACAAGGTTGCACCATCGACTGAGCAGGACCTGACTAGTACTAATATTGATGTACTACCACCAAATATTTGACATATATATATATATATATATATATATATATATATATATATTGATGTGTATATTGTTAGGTCATGTTAGATATGTTCATTTAATGTGCTTGCAGATAGATGTGTATGTGATAGTAGTTATTTGACATGAGATGTATATTTGATGTTTGTGTTGCAATGATGTTATACAATGCTTGTTTTTTGTTAGATGATCATGATCACGATGATTAGATGATGTTAGCGAGTTTGTACGATGGTTATCATGATCATGATGTTTATTTTTAATATTAAATCATGATATTTATTAAATATTATGTTGTGATTGTAATTGTAATTGTATGCAAAATATTTGTAAAATTGTAATTGTAATTGTAATTGTATGTATTCTCATGATTCAATTTTATTAAAATTGTAAAATTTGTAATTGTAATTGTATGCATCGTGATTATAATTTTAATTGTATGTAAAATTGTAATTGTAATTGTATGTAAAATGTTTGTAAAATTATAATTGTATTGTGAAATTATAAAAATGTAATTGTAATTGTATGTATGGTCATGATTCAATTTTATTAAAATTTGTAAATTTGTAAATTTGTAAAATTGTAAATTAATTGTCAATTTTGAACCATAACTACCGTAAGTAAAATCTATACCATAAATATTGTTAAATTACCATAATTGTAAATTTGTATGAATATAAATAATTGTAAAATAATAAATCTAGAATAATGTGAATTTTTGTAACATAATAAGGTTCAAAGAATAATGCAAATAAATTCATGTTTACAATTATCATTATTTTATTATGATCTCACATACCAAAAATAACAGTATAAATTAATACAAATTTTAAAATTTTGAAGATATCATTCACACACATTTAAAGAAATATAGTAGTTGTGTTATTTTAGGAATTGACATAAAAAAAAGAAAGAACTTGATACAGTGCATTATTTTAGAGATCAACATAATTGCAAATTATCAAGTAAAATGATTTTAACATTAACACAATGCAAACCAATTAATTTAAAATACATATTATAATGTTTCGAAAAAAACAGTCTTAGCTCTAAGGTTAAGTCCTCTTCTTTATAAAAACCCATCTTAAATAGTATAAATGATGAATAACACATGTACCATATCACTCTCTGTTCTCATGATCACCCTCATTATCTTCCAGCTCGCTTGGCATGATAACACTATTGTTCTAAAAAATATTTTTTGATATAGGGTCATGTCTCAATACGAGCCACTAATCCCTATCCAACAAATCTGGGTAAAAAAACACCCAGTTGCAGTGTTTGGGGAAAACATAAGTCTCCTTAGCTTAGTCCACTTCAATGATCTCTTGTATCTTTTCGACGTAACCTAACGTCCCTCGTACTAGGTTTTGATCACTGTGGTTATCTCGATTACATTGATCAAACTCGACTTCCAATCCATAGTCTTGTGTCATGTGTCCATCATCGACATTTTCTGTGCAAAAATGGTGTCCATATTCCCACATAGATGGGAACAAATGCACCTATTAAAAAGTTAACAAATCATAGTGTCATGTGTCTTATAATAACCCCACTGTTTAAATATGAAATATAGATGTTATATTTTAAAGGTGCATTATTAAGTTTAAAATGTACATAAATAGGTTATTACCGAGTTGTTGCACCCAATCCCTACGTTTAGTGAATCTTCTTCAGCACGTAGGTAACGACTGGTTGCACCGTATTTCTCTCTGACTTGGTCAGCAACCCAACTATTGGGGCATATAATTGGCATATTTTCTTTTAAATGATCGGGATAAGGCACACTTCTACCATTCAACCATCTAAATGTTTTCCTGTCACTATCCCATTTCATCCTCTTTTGTTCTTACAATGTGACCCACAGTTGCGTCAATTCAAAATTGTAAAGAATGAATTTACTGATTGCTTCAATTTATGCATTCGATGATGAAATCAAACAACCATATAGTACATATGATATCAAAATATACATTATATCAAATTTCGACGTGAATATTTACATTGTGTAAATTTGAAAATTTATAAGTTGCTTACTTGTTATCAAGCGCCTTTTTCCATTTTTTTGGATAATATCCCTTTCTCTTTTGTCTTCATCCCTTTCATCATCCCAAATCACCGCACCTGGTCTGTTGTTGATTTGCTTGATGTAATCACTGGCATAATAGAAAGACTCATATAATATGTACCCTCGGGTTTTTCCCTTTCAAACAAAACCTTTCAATTTCTTCTTGTACCTCTCTAAGAATAACATCCAACGACAAGAAACCACCTTAACTAATTCAACCTCATCTACTAGGTGGATTAGAAGATGAAAATGCAAATCAATGAAACTCGTCAACAGTTCCTTCTCAAATATACAAAAAATCTCAACTATCTCTTGACGCCACCATGGAATGCTAGCCACATGAATCTCCATTGACGTGATCCAATGTACAAATGCAGATAATTTAGTTATGGAATGTCCTAGGTCTTGGGGGAAGTCATCTTTCACACACCCATGCAAAAACAAAGGATAATGACATTGCAAAGTTATAAACACATGCAATAATATACATAATTAATTATGTTTTATTATCCCTGCATGGGATAAAATTTATTAATATAAAAAATAATAAAATCGTGCTTTTGACATTATACATACTCTTAGAAGACTCAAATGGTCATGTGATTTCAACCACGAAACATTTTCATCCACATTGAAGTAGTGTCGTAGTGAAGACCCATATGAAGATGGCACCCTCACACCCATTATAAATTCCTTTTCCAAATAAAGATCATCTTTTTTTTAAATTCATGGGACATCACCTTGTTTGAAATACCAATTAGAGGGACCAGTTTCCTCTGATCCTGTACTTTCTAACTGTCTTGGCCAATTTTTCTTTTTAGTTTTTGAATCAATAAGATCTTTCCTAACAACCAATGTGTCACCTTGTTTCGATGATATGTGCCTCCATAAAGAAGATGAAACATTTTTAAATATATGCATGGGATATAATAAGTGGATAATCTTAAGGTGCTCCCAATATGGGAGGTTATAAAAGATAGATTTCATTTTCATCCCAATGAGAAATTATAATTTTGGATCATCGAACATAGGATCCCCATTTGAATCGAACATTTCTATGAATTCCTTCTCCTTCTCTCTCTCATATGCTCTCAACCATTTAACTAGTGTCGTTATTGCAGGCCTTTGGGTTCTCTCTCATTTACCATTGAAAGCGAATGTTGCTCTTTTGTAAGTGTGTTATTTTGGGAGGAATACCCTAGAGTAGTCATACACTATCTTTCATAGTTCATTGGACCATCTAGCTTTCAGAGACGGTCCACAACATTTACATCAATAATACTCTTTTGTTACAATACTTGTGAAATTATTTTATACAATATGCATGGCACGTTAAATAATATCATGAAGATCAGAACAATTACAACAAATTAAATAACTAGTATGTGAAAGAATATTGTTATGTATATAAACAAATCAATAAACATGTAATTTACCAGATCAAAATGCTAAGCTTGGATAATCATGTGTCGTGTAAGCACATATTCCATACAACGTAAAACTCCTCTCTGCTGCGATGGGTCTTGATACATCATATACATTTATCCCATCCCATATGTTATCACAAAATCTCGCCTGATAGGCTGATAATCAGACAATATCATGTAACTTTTTCAGACCAATATTTTGACTGAAGCTTAGCCTTTTCAGTTTGAGAGGGATCTCTCAAAGGGTTAATGATATTGAATAAATATGTGTTTAGATTGCTAACTCTATTTGGGAGACAAATTGCTAATGATGAGTGTAGGTTGAAAATAGTATCAGTATGTAAACATTGGGCTTATGGCGTCAACACTTTCAGTAATTCAGTAGTGATATTACTTGACATGGAAGTTGAGGCAGGTAAGAGTTTTTAGCAATAGCACACACACACACATGAAACATGAAAATACAAAGTCAATTCATCTATAAAGGAAGTTAGAGCATTACATGAATGAATTCTGAGTATTATAAATGAAAACCACTGCAAATGGGATGAATAAAAGATATTGATAAAATAGGTAGGCACTAAAAGCTCAATCAGAATCTCAGGTTGGTCAAGTAACAAATCTTTGTACTGCTGAAACAATCAAATTACATAAAGTTGTATTTACCGAAAAATCTCCAACCCTTGAAAAATTCGACGCAATGGCCTTTAATAGACTTGTTACATCATGAGATGATCTTCCTCTTGGCTAGATTCATTGAATTTTTTTCTAATGACACCTTGCATAACCATAAAACATCTACTTAATGAAAAAATGACAGCTATCCTACTTGATAGTCCTTATCCTACTAGGACTCAAACTGCTCATTATTACATTTAGCAACCTTATCCTCTAAACAATTACATCTTTGACAAGTATGCTTTAACATGTTAGAATTGGGATGATGGGATTCATCACTACATGACCACTTAACTGAACTCCTCTTAAACTGGAAACAAAACCGTATTTTTTAGGAAAATGGTCTTCTTCTTCCACGAATGCTTTGGCTGCTAATTTATCTTCATTTCATGGTCTTTGATTGCTGAATAACTGCTTGTCATGGTTCCTTAACTCTTAGATAAGATCTAGCTATCTGAAAATGCTCCAAAACCTGCTAAAAGAGCTCTAACACAGTACGTTACGAAAGTAAGGCAGTTTCGTAGCGTACTTTCGTAGCGCTTCAAAAATTCCATTTATTCTCAAAATTTTTGATTCTTTCCTTTGGCATGGTCTTCATCATCCTTAGACACATATCCCACATCAATTTTACCTCTTTACAACTACCAAAACTGGTTCAAAAAGGAAAAAGAACAGCTACAATAGTTTCACTGTGTTTTGTTGTCCTTCAAGCCTAGGCACACTATGAAACTGCTGAAAAGTGCTGAAAATCCAGATTTTTGTATAACCTGCAAAATGAACCTCATAAGTTTCAAAACCTTGTTTTTAACATATCATTAGCCTTAACAACCATAAAAAAACTCACCTTATGATCCTTGAAGAATTTCCTCCTCATTTATAATTGGTTGAGCTATTGGCTCTTCAAGCATTGTCATTTTAAGGCCTTTTTTCTCTAACTCTTCATGAATTAGTTCAAGTTTCTCCTGAAGGTCCTTAACCTGGTCTTTCAATATTATATTGGTGGCTTTCAAGTGTGTGTTCATCCTCCTGACATGTTTGGCCTCTTTCCTTGCTGGAATGGTCCATTTGATAAGTTGTTGTGTGTTATCTAAAGTCTTGGAAACAATGTCAACCCGTTCTTCCCAAATTGCCCTCATATTTTCAAATTTAATCTTCTCTACACTGTGTTTCCTTGCTTCTCTTTTCATAACAACAATTTCATGATTGGAAAATTTCAATTTTTCTTCAAGGAGCTGCAACTCTATTTTTTCCATCACCTTCTCTTTTCCTTTCTTTGGTTTACTAATTTTATCTTTCTCTGCAGGTGATGAAAGATCAATGACCTCTTGTGGTGGTCGGACTGTGACAGTAGGTGGTGGAAGCTCTTTACTACTCTCTAAAAGCTTCTTAGCATGCCTTGTCATAGTCTTTCTTGCGTGGAACATGAAACCTGCATCCTCTACCTCAAATTCTAATTTCTTTGCAGATTTAGCCTTTTTTTAATTTTTTTCCACCTTCCTCTATGTCCTCAGCCTGGACTATAAGAGTTTATTCTATGTCAATGGCATGTAAGATAGCTTCAAGATTTCCTTTAGCTATTGATATGTCCTCTACAACCACTGTTTTCTCTTCTAAGGCTACTATTTGGCTCTTTGTCCTCCTTTTTGTTTCTGGTTTACTCACATCTTGTTTTTGTTTTGTAGGTTTGACCACTTTTGACTTCTTTTTTGCAGGTGGGATATTCAGTGTGTCAAAACTCTGCAATTGATCTATCTCCATCACAATTGGTTCACTTGGTTCTACTCTTGCAGGTTCACTTGGTTCTATTATCAGTGGTTCACTGTGCTCTGCAGCTAATGGTGATGGAATCTTCCTAGGTTTAGGAGTTCTTGAAGGAGTAAGTGCATCCAAATCAAAACCACTAACAGAAAAAAATGATGACCAGCCTCTACCTAACCTTTGGATTTCAGCTAAGACCAAAAGCTTCATTAAAACATGATGAAATAATGAAGTCTCATTCCCTTCAGACTTTGCTTGGACCTTATATGCCATTTTTGACAAAATTCTATGAAAATAGAAAGGCAGATCAAGGGAAATCTTACCAGTAAAGTGCAGAAGTAATTTGAAATGATATGAGTATACTTTGTGATATCTCCCTTCACAAGTAAAGTACTTTTGGATGATGAGCAACAATTTTGAATAGTTGTCTTTTATGCAGATCCTTGGAACAACATTAGTGAGATCCATTTCACTGTTTTCAGGCTTCATGAATTCTTTGCATTGCTCCATGTTAAACTTGAAACCTTTGGACCACTTCTCTTGTCCTCTTGGGATTCCTATAGCAGATGCAATAACCTCTGGTGTGATGGAAATATTCAGCATTCCCACTTTGGTGGCTGTTCCACTGAAATTCAAAGCAAACTCTTTGGAAACCTGTGTATGACAACCTTGTAATTTCTCACAAAACTTTAGGTAACCTATCCATATGAAGACTTCCACTACTGTTGGATCTTCATTGATCAAATTCATGTCTGTAGGTTCATATCTCAGGCATTGACCACCTTTGTTTGTCTTTCTTTTCTATGCCATAGTTTTTTCAATGTCTACATTGCCTCGCTTGATGAATTGCAACCTCACTAATTGCAACCTCGCTTGATGAATTGCGACCTCGCTTGATGAATTTCTCAATGTAAACCTTTGAAAAAACCAGCCACGACTCTGGCTTAGTGCAATAGCTCTCTAGAGCTCAATATCATGCAAGAAGGAATGAGAAATAAGAAATGACTGAATTAAAAAAGGATTTGAAGTTTTGATGTCTCTTCATGACCTTATTTTGACTTATACATACCTAAAATTATCATGATGACTGCATACTTGAGCATGTACCTTGGTTTTATCCCTCCATGACTCGAATGGCATCTAACCTACTCATTCCCAATGATTTTTTGAAACCTAACATCTATAATGACAAGACATACATGAAACCATGCTTTCGTAGCATTTTTAGTGTTAATTTCGCTATTTTAGCTACGAAACTATCAGCAGTTTCGTAGCGAAAAGTGACTTTTCACAGTGTATTTCGCTATGAAACTGTGGTTTCTTGACTAAAATGGAATTTTTGGTACAAAAACATTGGAGATTGAGATCAGTTAGAAAATGATGAGTGATGTGACATGAGGGAGTTTGAAAATGAGTGGGGTTAGACCTTAGGATAAACTAAAACAAGAAAAATTTAATATTTCCCTTGAACAAGCATAAAAATTGAATGCTACAACCCAATTTTTGACACATGAACTTATTCAGCCTTGTCAAATGATACTTCATATATATATATATTGGGTGATAACACCATAATTCATTCAATTTATCTACCAGTGGTTGTAAGTAGACATCCATATTCTTTACTTTTCTTCTACTAGGGACAATGAGAGCCAACATAAGATGTTCATTCTTCACAGACAACCATGGGGGGGTATTATTATTGATCACTACTACATGCCAAACATAATAGTTGGTTTTATGGAGGGAATATGGATTGATGTCATCCATGGCTATGCTGAGTTGTATACTTCGTACTTCATCCTTGAATTTTTCGAGCCATGTATCCTCTATATGCTTCATGGCTATTGAATCTGTTGGGATTCACATAACTCCCAACTCACTTCTATGTGAGGCATGTCATCCCTGCAACATAGCTAATTCCTTGCAACAAAATAGCTTTTGAATCCTTGGGATTATAGGAATGTGCCTCAATATCTTAAAAGGAGGACTATGTGATTTACCCTTCTTTTTTATTTATCATACCTGTCATGCCCACATTTCAGACATATCTCTTTGTTTTCATATTTTCCTCTATATATAATACAATCGTTTGGACATGCATGATATGATATGTACTCAACACCCAACATTTTCAACAATTTCTTAGCCTCTTCGCAGCTATCGGGAAAGACATTATCACTTGGAAGAACCTTATCTTTGAATAACCTGTAGTTGGTCATGGACAATATTAAATGTACATTAATGTCGATAATTATCAATTTTCATAAAATTTACCATTTTTAATGTTCATTATGTGATTATATTTCTCAAAATATAAGGGACTTGATGGTCAATCTAAATTTTTTTTGAGAAACATGCATTCAACAAGCCAAACTTTACTTTCAAGTTGTACAGTAACATCGTTGTCCCCAACTGGGTAGACTTTGATTGACCACCAGGTCCAAAGAGATGTTGAAGTTCAACAAGAAATTTCAGCACCTACACTAGAGTGGGATGAAGAGGTCCAAGCAGTACCTACACTAGTGTGGGACCACAGGTTTTAGCATCACCCACACTAGTGTGGGCTAAATTTGGTGCATGTATATTTTAGCTATCCCTTAATTAAGATGGACAATAAAATGTAATCTAATATAAAAATAACTTGTAATAGTTAACTGAGTGTGATAAACTTAGTTAGCTCATGAATTTTGAGTTGAGCGTAGTTGGTGAGGCATGCAGAGTAATTCTAGTTGTAACAAAGTTCGAAGTGCAGTGGTGCATTAGTTAATGAAGTTTGTAATAAGTTTAACTTATTTAAGTGAGTTAAACTCAGTTGTGCTAGTTGTAACTATTTGATACACTAGTGAGAGATCAAGTGAATTCAATATTATTTAATTCACAATCAATTATCACACATGCAACTGAGGATTTACTATTATTAGCTACATGCATGTCAGTTCCAGTGGAGACCCACTTGATATCTAGGTGAAAGGGAAGTTGAGTATCAGTTGTAGGATTATTGGGTTGCACCCATGCAACCAAAAACCCATTGGATTGCCCATGATCCTTGCGCAGTCAAGGAAGGCCAAAATTCCTAAATAATATGTAATATTCCTAAATTAGCATGCAGCTAATAGGAATATTATTTTTTCTTTTAAAATTTAGTTAGATGAATAAATGGGCAAGGAGGCTCATAATTTTCTTAAGTAGGAATAAAATCCCTCATAATGTGAAAAGGGATCATGTTAATAACCAAATAAAGCATCCACATGTGTGAACAGGGACTAAAATGTGTGGACAAGTCAAGTTTGACCAATTCAACAACATTATTATATGAGGATTGGATCCTAAATAAAGACAGCTCAATGTGAATGAAGATAAATCTAGCTAGTCAAAATGAAGACACCTTGAGTGTGTGTAATGTTCCCAATTTTTCATGGAGAAAATTGGAACATTAATTTTGCCATTTTCACATAGGAGATAAATAAAATGGGTAGGAGACCCATTTATTTCTTGGATAGAGAATAAACATCCTCTTGGCATGAGGGAGGATCACTTTTGGAGCTTAATTTCACACCTCCATGTGTGAAAGGGGGATTTTACGAGAAGGCTAGGTCAAGTTGACCAAGTCAAACTATGCAGTAGCATGAGGTGGACAGCACATTGTGGGCCAACATAGTGGGATAAGGATGGAAGCTTCTAGAGGAAAAAAACCCTAATGAGTGGGGTCCATTGAGAGGGAGCTCACATTGTTTAAAAGGAGGGCAAGTCTGCCATTGTAAATCATCTTGAGTATTTTTCATCTTTGGTCCGGTGGACTTGCAACAACATCTTGTTGGTCATCAAGAATTACTGAGGGAATTCTTGTTTAGGATTTCCTCTCCTTATTGAGTAGCTCTTGGAGGATTTCACTTTATTCCCCATATTCAGAAATTGAGGTCAAGTATCATCCATCTTCATCAGCGTAGTTCCAGGTGGAGTTTGTGTAGTGTTGCTGGGTGTTGCTGGGGAGGTTTTCCACAACACCATCCTTGGTTAGTTTTTCAGAGGAAGGAGCTTCCATCTCTTTGAGAGATCAACAAAGGTGGTTTCTGAGCTTATTCCACCATCTTTGGCATCAAGCCAACAACTTGCCATCATATGTAGTGCAGTCCCTCTCTTAGACAACGTTATTCTTGGAGAGAATTTGCTGTGAGGGGTTTGCAGATAGTTGGAGGGGGAAATATTAGGTGAAAGAATCAGTCTTTCACTTCATATTCCTCACTGGAGGAGGCCATTTCAGATTGAGGATCTCATTCAGCCATTTCCTCCTATTTTTTTTATGAGTTGCTGCTGCCCAACAACTCCAGAATTATTGTATTTTTTCATTTTGTATATGTATTGTAGTCAATCCTTCTAAGGATTGTTGTACTAGTGTTTTCAGGGGTTGAGAGCTTGCTCCCCCTTATTTCTTGAGCTATCATTTCTATATCATTATATTTCCATTTTATATGATACAATTTCTCCATATGACTGCGCAGTTTTAGCCATGGTTTTCTTTATGTAGCAATGTGCTTTCATTTTCATGTACAAGATTAATTGAGGCCTTCATTGCCTAACTTGGGAGATTGAATCCTCAAGTATTGTACTCTTTGCTACTAAAATACACATTTATTGGCTATTGTATCTTCATATGTTCAGGCTCATAACGTAGTGAACCCATTGTATGTTCATACATTGTTGCAACCCTATTCCTTGGGCAATTCCTGAGGAAGGAATTTCACATATATATAGACAGAGTCTGTGAAAGGCTAGGTAGCTTCTGGATCTCACCCTTCCTTGTGAAGGTGACATATCCGAAAAATTCCCCCACAGTCTATCTCTAGAATAAAATTGTGATATTTCAGAGAAAGGAATATTTCTGGAGCTCCAACTTTAGAATATCTTGAGATATTCTCATTGTTGTAGCAAGTTCCTGAAAAAGGAACATTACAGTGGTATCAGAGCACCTTTCTTGGCTCAGCTTGTGGCCTTCAAGCCCAAGAAAGAAGAAGAAGAAGATGATGAAGAATATGAGTTTAATATCATCTGTTTTCAGAGTAGAGAAGAGCCTCCCCAAGGAGGATATGCAGAAAGAAGAGGAAGAGCCCTTCAATTACTATTCTCATCAAGGAGACAGAGAAATAAGCAGGAGAAAGACTCCATATTTTGGAGAAGAAAAAGAAAAAGGGGATAAGCTTACCAATATTCTTCCTAAATATGTACATAAAATCCATGAAGAATTTGAGGAGATCCGGGAGAAGTATAGAGAATCTCCTAGAGGGTTTGATTCAAAAGCAAACTCTAGATTGGAGGAGTGTGAGCATGCAGCTACACACCATCTTGTACAAAGCAGTCACATGCCCAGGATTGCCAGAAGAGAGATGGGAAGAGAAGAAGAGGTTGCAAGGAGGGAAACCCTTAATGATTTCTTGAAGGAGTATGAGTCTCAAACTCAGAAATTCAGAGATCATCTCAGTTTTTCAGAGTTTTACAAGATGAAGGTGAAGGGAAGAGAGAAGCAGGATAGATTCCATCTATCTACCTTTGGAGGTTCACCTGTATGTTCAGCCAAAGATTGGGTTGAAGAGTTAGAGACCTTCTTGCAGTAGCACCAAATACTGGAGGATGAAACCATCAAATTTGCAACGCTGCATTTGAGAGGTAAGGCTTATGCCTGGTGGATATTTGAATCCTTTTCTTTGAAAAATGTAAACATCTCATCTTATTCAAATTTCACTATTTCATTAGTGGAAAGATTTGATAAAGGGATTCATGAGAAACACATCAAGGAGCTGAATCAGAAAACTCAAACAAAACCTTTGCATAAAAACACAATTCCATTTTAGAAAACAATGGGGAAGGCTGAAAACTTGCACCATACTTTGTCGAAGGAGAAACCTTCATCTCACACCTTTGAGCAAAGGAGCATGGAGATCTCTTTTTCAAAATTGGATCGATTAATTGGAGAGTTTCCCATTCATGTTGTAGAGATTGAGGGAAACAACGTTGTTATATCTAGAGTTGATCTAGTGCCTCATGCAGAGGAAAGAGGAGCTCTTGCTCCACATAAAGGGATGCTTGCATCTTTTCAAGGAAGTCCCCAGGATCTCATGTGTGGAGATCAAGGCACATCTCATGTTTTACCTATGCCATTGTTGAGGAGGTGTGGAACCATGGAGACATAAGGAGGAAGTAGGGAGAAGACCCAACATCATGAGATGAGGAGTATACATCCCTATTCATTTTTGGAGGATGATGCACTTGAGGAGGTGATTGGATTGTGCAGTGGAAGCATGGAGGGTTTTCTCGATTCATATATTCAGTCATCCCTTGATTATGATGTCTCATTGCATGGATACATTTTGCCGAGAAGATCACTGGATCAACAGATGAGGATGGGTTCTTCACATGTTAAGGCATCAATCATTGATTTCAGGAGGGTGGAGACTTGGAGAGAGCTTGATACAGCTCTAGGAGTCTGGGGTAGAATCAAGGATGGAGAGAGAATTCTCTCAACATCATCAGTACCAACTTCCATTTCAGATTCTGCACTGTGGCAGAAGCAGCCGGGGAAGGACAACAACCTTCCAGCTTGCATCTTTGGCATAGGATATGTCAGAGAAGAAGCTGACCATGTGACAGCTACTCTTCATGAGAGATCATTAGCGCTGTCACTATGGAAGATGGATCCATATTGGAACTCCCAGCTATTAGTGGAGTATTCCATGGATCTTTTTACTTGCATGATCTTAGATGGCCAGTTGCATGAGGAGGCATATTCGGTCAGAGATGGGGTCATCTTTTATCATGGTAGGATCTTCTTTGCTAGAGCTTCCAAGCTCAAGGAGAAGTTGCTACATGCAGTTTGAGAGGATTTCCTTTTCAGCCCCACTTGTTCTATGAGAGCATACCACACCATCATGGAGGGGTATTTTTGGATGGGTTTTGAGGAGGATATACATCAGCATATGAGTATATTCATGGACCAGATGGAGATGGAGGAGAGACATGACTCTTTGAGAGAGTTAGCACAACCACCTCTTTTCACTTTGAGGATGAGAGGAGACTCCTTTATGAGCCACTCCATTTGTATAAGTAGAGAGTATGGTAAGGGTGTTCATTGTTGTTACCTGAGCATTCATATGATGCATGTATATGTCCCTTAACTATACATGTGTAGGATATTTCTCCAAGGAGGAGCAACCTTTCTTTTGAGCTTCATGGTTTAGCTGAGACCATAAGCATTATGGATGACCATTCCCTAGCAGGACTTGGGGAAGGGGAATATTATGGAGGGCATACTCTTTGCACATCTCACATTATTCACTTCCTCCATACTTATGAGGAGATTAAAGCAGTAGGCAAGTGGTTGAGAAGCCACTTATTTTATCAGTCTCCATTGCAGTTGAGGGTCAAGCTGCGCTGGTTGCACTTGAGGGACCATTGTCCTTCACCTTTGTTGCACATGGCAGCAAGTATGATTCTTATTTTTTCTCCTTATGGTTCCATTGTTGCTATCTTTATGAGGGGCATTCTTGGGAGAGAGACACATTGTGGGGATGTGTCCTTTGAGGGAGAAATTCCTCATACTATTTGCACTACATGTTCTAAGGGGAGCATGGGATATGATATGGTCACCTTGACAACACATTTTCTTCCTTATGGGGTGAGCCATATGATTAATATGATGCCATATAATGATGACTTCCAACTCATCATATATGGAATGATTTGGGCCAGCTTGATTTGCAGCGTTGGGGAAGAGATCTTTGGGGGTCTAGTCCTTATCTTGCCACTTGAGGGCAAGCTTATTGAAGTCCATGGACAGCCAGCACTCTACACTTATCAAAAGTGGAGAGATGGACAGCGTGGGGTAGGCTACATTGCTTACCATGTGCAGATTTTCATGCCACCTACTTTGCCGGAGCCAATTTCAGGAGTTGCCTAGCTAGAAGGTAACTCATTTTGCATGGATCATAGCTTGGAGATGGAGGATCCATATGGGAAAGATAGTTCCCATTTTTTTGCAGATCCATTATTCAACGGGACCTCTAGACATCACTTTGCTATCCTCTTGAGAATTTCACCTTTACATAATGATGGCTTGATAGCTGACTTACATGCCGAGGAGGAGCATTGTGGAGATTTGATTGATGAGATAGCATCACTTTCCTTGGAGGAGATCATCATACAGAGATGATACAGGGAGAGGAGAAGAGAAGAACTCAGTCTATCCTTGCACTTGCTTGAGGACAAGAAATCTTTGAGAGGGGAGGACTGTAATGTTCCCAATTTTTCATGGAGAAAATTGGAACATTAATTTTGCCATTTTCACATAGGAGATAAATAAAATGGGTAGGAGACCCATTTATTTCTTGGATAGAGAATAAAAATACTCTTGGCATGAGGGAGTATCACTTTTGGAGCTTAATTTCACACCTCCATGTGTGAAAGGGGGCTTTTGCAAGAAGGCTAGGTTAAGTTGACCAAGTCAAACTACGCAGTAGCATGAGGTGGAGAGCACATTGTGGGCCAGCGCAGTGGGATAAGGAGGGAAGCTTCCAAAGGAAGGGAAGCCTAATGAGTGGGGTCCATTGAGAGGGAGCTCACATTGTTTAAAAGGAGGGCAAGTCTGCCATTGTAAATAATCTTGAGTATTATTCATCTTTGGTCTGGTGGACTTGTAGCAACATCTTGCTGGTCAGCAAGAATTGCTGAGGGAATTCCTGTTTAGGATATCCTCTCCTTCTTAGTAGCTCTTGGAGGATTGCACTCTATTCCCCATATTCAGACATTGAGGTCAAGTATCATCCATCTTCATCAGCATAGTTCTGGGTGGAGTTCGTGTAGTGTTGCTGGGGAGGTTTTCCACAACACCATCCTTGGCTAGTTTTTCAGAGGAAGGAGCTTCCATCTCTTTGAGAGATCAGCAAAGTTGGTTTCTGAGCTTATTCCACCATATTTAGCATCAGGCCAACCACTTGCCATCATATGCAGCACAGTCCCTCTCTTAGACAACATTATTCTTGGAGAGCATTTGCTGTGAGGGGTTTGCAGATAGTTGGAGGGGAAAATCTTAGGTGAAAGAATCAGTCTTTCACTTCAGATTCCTCATTGGAGGAGGCCATTTTAGATTGAGGATCTCATTCAGCCATTTCCTCCTATTTTTTTTATGGGTTGCTGCTGCCCAACAACTCCGACATTATTGTATTTTTCCAGTTTGTATATGTATTGTAGTCAATCCTTCTAAGGATTGTTGTACTAGTGTTTTCAGGGGTTGAGAGTTTGCTCCCCCTTATTTCTTGAGCTATCATTGCTATATCATTATATTTCCATTTTATATGATACAGTTTCTCCATATGACTACGCAGTTTCAGCCATGTTTTTCTTCATGTAGCAGTGTGATTTCATTTTCATGTACAAGATTCATTGAGGCCTTCATTGCCTAACTTGAGAGATTGAATCCTCAAGTATTGTACTCTTTGCTGATGCAATACACATTTATTGGATATTGTATCTTCATATGTGTAGGCTCATAACGCAGTGAACCCATTGTATGTTCATACATTGTTGCAGCCCTATCCCTTGGGCAATTCCTGAGGAAGGAATTTCACATATCTATAGACAGATTCTGTGAAGGGCTAGGGAGCCTTTGGATCTCACCCTTCGTTGTGAAGGTGACATATCCAGAAAATGCCCCCACAGTCTATCTCTAGAATAGAATTGTGATATTTTAGAAAAAGGAATATTGCTGGAGCTCCAACTTTAGAATATCTTGAGATATTCTCATTATTGTAGCAAGTTCCTAAAAAAGGAACATTACAGTGTGAAAAGAGACAATGCATGAAGATCCAGTCAAGGTTAATCCAGTAAATATTGGCTAAATAAAAAAGCATTGTAAATATATGAGCAAGGCTAATGGAGATAGCGTAATTTTTGTGAAGGAGCCTTTGCATGGAAGCAACCTCATAATTGGGTGGGACCCTTGGTGAGGAAGCTCATCAACTATATAATGGAGGGGATGGAAACCATATGGAGCATGATTGAATATTATATTTTTTATGTGGTCTGTTTAGAATTATTTGAATTCTTTGGTTGTTTAGCTAATTTTGTTGCACTGTTTAGTGCAAGGGTTTTTTCATGCGGGAATTCTCCACTCTTTCTTGGAGATCTTGTTTAAGAAATATGAGGAGAGGATTTTATGCTACATTTTCCACTTTTTGGTGTTAGGCCAAGCAGTTAAATCAACAAAAATGCATTCCCTTTCATAAACTACATTATTTCTTAAGGTATTGCAGTGGAGGGGTTAAATCCCTTGTTTTTAGAGCTAGTTTCCCTGAAGGAGGTTCACTCTTCTTCCCGGAAAGCTAGTAAAAGGAGCTACAACCATTTATTTTCATGATCAGCCATATTTATGTAGTGCTTCATCCATACAACATGATTCAGCCATAGATCTATAACAGATATTTCATGTATATCATTTTTGTCAAGAAACCATTGCGGGGTCATCTTGGATCTATGTAAAAAGAGACTAGATCACTATTTTTGTGCTCTATTGATTAATAAATCATCATATCTGATTTTTCTCACCATTTTATGAGTATAACCCTTAATAAAATGCGCTGTCTCTTTCTGTAGTAATTTATGTTTGCAATATTCTTGGGGTTTCAGTGTTTTTTGGTTGTTTTGAGCATGGGAGGCATGTTTAACTAGGAAAAAGTAATTTCTTTATGATCTCCTATTATATATAAGTGTAATAATGTCATATCTAATGGACTCATGGGTTGAATTTTTCTGTTTATTCTTATATTTCTAGAAAATTCATTTTTCATGCATGTATTGCTGAGTTTTCCCATTTTGGGATATTACAGTGGTATCAAAGCCTTAATCTTGGATCAACCTTTGTTCTTCAACCATTATGGAGTCTTCTCATGGGAAGGAGAAGATATGAAAGAGAGATCAAATCAAACCCTTATTGTCTGGAGGAAAGAGTTTCTCAAAAATTCTCTCTCAAAATCTGCAGGGTATAAGCAAAGACATCAAAGAAATGAGGAGGGAAAGCCATGGAAGTACCTCAACAAGATCTGCAAGATCTATACATGAGGAAAGCTATAATTCCTCATCTTATGTGTGTGACCATTCAACCACATCATCAGATTTACAACACTAGCTCAATCTAAGGGGTTCAAAGATCACTTGAACCTCCAAGGGTCTTGCAAGATCAAGGAGGAAAGAAGCGGAATGATCAAGTAGCATGGTGTGAGTAGATTCTTCCTATCTACTTTTGATGGATCACCTAAATGTCCAGCTAGGGCTTGGGTGAAGGAGCTAGACACCTATGTGCAACAACATCAAGTTTCAGAAAAGGAAGCCATCAAAGTAGCAATGTTGCATCTTGAGGGTAAGGCTTATGCTTGGTGGTTGTTTGAATCTTTTTCCTTAAATAATGCAAATACATCTACTTATGCAAAGTTCATTAGAAGAGTAGTGGAAAGGTTTGATGAAAAATCTTATGAAACACCTTCTATGGAGTTTATCAAACCAAATCAAACAAAAATTTTGCATGGGTTGGAAGGGTCCATAAACTCAGCTCCATTTTACAAAACCATTGAAGAGGATGAAAATTTTTATGATATATTGCCAAGGGCAAAGTCCCCATTGCATGAAGAGCTCTCTTCTAAAGAAGAAGACATGGAGATTTCTCCTTCAAAAGAAGACCAAGATCTAAGGTCTCTTATTGATGATGAGGTATTTTCAACTAATGAAGAGGAGGAAGAGAAGGCTGGAGATAACAACACAGTCATGACAAGAGCACATCTAGGACCTCATGAAGAGGAAGATGGAGTATGTTGGAACAGAGTTTCCTACGAGCCGCAAAACTGGTCCATTTTGGATACTTTTGATTAGATTTAATCTAGCGCAGGGGTTTTGGGGTGGGTCAAAGCCCCAAAAGCATTGTGATGGGTAAAAGGGTAAACTGGGGCTCCGAAAACCATGGTTTGTGGACCATAGGAAAGTCTAGGCTAGATTATTATAAATAGAGGAACATTTTTTATTGTAAGGTAGTAGAATGAAGAGCTATTGATGTGAATTGTGGTTTAAGCTATCTGTTTGGGTTTTGGGGAAATGACTCCTGTTGGCTATGTGCACGGAGATCCAAGTCCAGTTGTGTCCGGACCCTACTACTGTGTGCATAGGCTGGGAAGGGAATTGTAAGGAGTAATTGATGAATAAATGAATAAGAAAGGTTGATAGAGAACTGAATCTGTGAGTACTCTTTGTATGAATAATTGATAATTACTGCATTGTGCATTTTCTATATTTAAGCTACGAAGATCTGCTTAAGTGTGTTTTCTATATCTAGATCCATTCTGTTCTATTTATGCAATACTGTGCTACATTCATAAAAGTATATAATTATAGATCTAGCAAACATGGATGCAAATAGAGACCTAATTGACCTTGCACAGAACAAGGTAATCTGGGAATCACAAGGTCTAGCGCAACTCTGCTTGCCTTACCTATCCTTTCTCAGGGTGCAGAAACCTGGTTCTAGCACCCACCCATACTACTTCGGGTGAGACTTTGGCCTGCACAAGTAGGTCACTGCCGAAAGGGCCAGTAGTATAGGGGTTTTTTAGTAAAACTTGCACTCCGAACCTGGGTCAGGACCCCTCGATCCAACAAATGGTTCTGTTGCCGGGACCTGGAGAATTTTGAGGAAGTGATCGGGTACTGACAAGCGAATACTGGAGATCTGACACGAAAGTGAATGAGCGCTACTCTAGATGAAAGTACAACACGGAGCGGTAAGTATTATCAAACCAATCAAGAAAAGGATCACTCTGTCCGTATCCCGCTGAGAAGAGCAGCTACACAAGGTTCGCGAATTACCCCCATGTCAGACTCACAGGAGAACAAGCCCTTAACCAAAACCTTGCTAGAAGGAGACATGGCAGTACATTTGAAATTACCTACCTTCAAAGGTGCGGGCAATGAGGACATGGATCATTTTTGGTTCGTGGCCGACTCGGTATGGATTGCAGGGGGTGGTAAGCGATACTATGAAGAGAGCACAATTGTCCCTGGCCTTCAAAGAAAGAGTTCTGGACTTGTATATGCGGTACATATCTCAAAACGGGAGTGCATCTCTTCAAGATATTAAGGACGTCCTAAAAAAATAGTTCTGGAAGCCAAAATTGTACTCTCAGTTGGTAGCAGAAGTAAAAGACTTGAAGCAAGGTACGTCTGAGTCAGTGTGGGAGGCTGATCAATGATTGAAGAAAGCAGTCTGAGAAGGAGGGTTCAAGTATGACGACAAACAACACACGGAATGGTTCATCGCTATGTTGTTACCTCACTTATGTATACCAATGAGCCACCAGACCTTTGAGTCGCAGGAAAAAGCCTTGTAGGCTGCCATGAAACTTGAAGCCACGCCCAAGGAAGACACGTTGGGGGGATTCTAGCAAATTCAAGAACAACTCGGAGCCATGCACATGGAAATTTAGAGCTTACGGATGGAACGGGGAAAAGGAGCTAGCACAGACCTCTAGTGTATACGATGTCGGGTGTCTGGCCATACAAAGGACCAATGTCCTATATTGATGGATTACATGCAGGAAGGAGGACCTAGTCCACTACAGCTCGGCTCCAGCAGATCTGCGCTATGGTGTGATGATTTCCGGGTAGCAGGACTACATGATACGACCCAGTGCCCTTGGCTAAGTATGGGCGAACTGAAGCAACAGTGGTGCAGATTCTGCTGGTTGATAGGGCACGATGAAAAGAAATGTCACACGTATGACTTGATTTTAGATCTAGGGAACCTCTATAGGGTACAATCAGACCTTGCATCGCCAAGATCCCTCGTGACTTTGGTGGCTCCCCGATAAGGGGCAGGGGAGGTTGGGGAGGAAGCGCAGGATGGGGGCGGGGCAATTGATTTGCTATAACTGCAGAGAGGTAGAAAAATTTGCAAGGGACTGCCCAAATCCCACCAGGAAATCCTTCAATTATTTCCAGTAGTTGGACCATGAGATTGAAGACTGCCCGATCCTGAGAGTCAAAATGTAAGAAAAAAAACCCACCCCTACGCAGGATGTGAAAAGAGTTAAAACCGAGATAAGGAATTCATATCTGAGTGTAAAATTCATGACACATAGTGGGATGGTCACCTAGGGAGAAGAAGAGTAGCTTTCTTCATAGGAAGGAGTGAATTTCAAAGAGCAGGCACCACTGGCAGCCCTTGTGCAGCTGCCGACGCACCTCAAAAAAGAGGAAGGGTTTGAGCCCTTTTTGAAGGCATGTCTGAAACTGCTATGTAACCCACATGTTGTAGAAAATATTCAAGTATTACTGCATAGCTGCGCAGCTCAACCCAACACCATTCTTGAGACCAGGGATTTACACAAACTATGCAGTTATAGAAAATGCACTGGGAGAGAAATGCAGTTGACTGCGCTCATTGGCGACTATGATATGGATCAAGTTATTCTCGATCTTGGGTCAGATGCGAATGTATTACCAAAGAAAACATGGCAACAAATGGGAGAGCCTAAATTGGAATGGTCCACCATCCAGCTACGCATGGCGAATCAACAAAAGATCATCCCTCTGGGGAGGTTGCCAAAAGTCATGGTAGATATCACAGGAGTAAAAGTCCTAGCTGACTTTCAAGTCATAGAAATTGTGGAGGATACGGATCCTTACCCTGCACTCCTAGGACTGGACTCGACTATAGAAATGGTGGGTGTCATCAATCTCAAAAAGCACAGCATGGTGTTTGAGAACAACGGTATGCGCGTAATAGTACCACTAGATCCAGTAGAAGGTGTGTGGTATATAGAGCCAGCCTACGCGGAGGAGGAAATAGATCACATTTACAGATTGACTACACAGGACAAAGACAAGGTTAACCCCACAATAGATGGAATACTCTGTGGGGAGAAAGACAGTGAACTATTTTCTGATGCTAATAAGGAATTGGAGATTTGGAAAAACCGGTTACACGAGGTTTTGGTGTTGCGCTGCCGTTGGGTCGCGAGGACCCTCTACTGCATTTCTTCGGAGGTAAGAGATCTACCCCACTTTGATGAGTCTGGTACTATCCAGAAATTCCTAAGAACACTGGAAACTAGGGTGCCAAGAGAATGACGGCTCTGGGCCCTTAATCTGGCTATGCGAGGGACACCTGCGCGTTGGTGGGATACCAAAATAAAGCATTCCTGGACTGGGAAACGTGTCAGGATAGGATGATTATGTGGTTTGCCCCTCCAGCTAACATATGCACCAAGATATTCCTCGGACCCAAGTATCCCTGCACACATTTGCGTGCCTAGATGACCAAATGGTCTGAACGAACTACAGAAGAATGGGTCCATCTATTTTTTTATGCCTTGGGCCCTATCCCAGCTGCTTAGTACTTAGATGCGGAGTTACACCAGCACACCTGCCACTGGGAAATGCTAAAATAGGACTTTATAGGAATGTTCGGATTGATTGGGGGGATAGAGATGCTCGATGAAGCTTTGCAAGACATTGATGCGTTTGTATTTAAGAACTCTCACCACCATGCCGCACTAGCGGTCTTGACATGGGAAGCATAGATGCAAGATATAGCCAACTACCGGAGCTTAGCGATTGACGAAGAAGAGGATAATCATCGAAAAAGTTCTGTTCCAGAATCTGAAGGGGAACGCACCATTATTGGACCATCGCTGTAGAATATTGATGTAACGCAGCCTCTCAAGCTACATGACGTTAATATTGGGATGGAATAACACCCTAAGCTGGCTAAAATTGGGGAATATTGGGATGAAGGAACTGTAGGCAAAATTGCAGAGTTACTCATGGAGTATCAGGAATTATTTCCGCCAACTTTTTCGGAGCTCAAGGGAATCACCGGGGACCTCGGAATTATGCACATCACTCTGAAACCTAAGGCACGCCCCTTCAAGCAGCAGCCTTACCGACTGAATCCTAAATATAGGAAAAAGGTCAAATAAGAGCTAGACAAAATGCTTGCCACAGGTATCATTGAACCAGTTGAGCAATTGAATTGGGTAAGTCCAATGGTCATCCAGGAGAAGAAGACAAAGGGGGAAATACGCATCTGCGTGGATCTACGCAAGTTAAACGATTCCTGTGTCCATGACCCCTTCCCTATGTTAGCCCCCTATGAATTTTTTGACAAGCAAACATGGGGCTAAAATGTTTTTGAGCCTTCAAGGAATGCATTCCCTCTGAAAACACATCATCCTTGAAGCCTCTTTGTGCCTTTTCATCCTTTGATAAATCCTCAATGTTGTTTCCATTATAAAGCCTCTCTGTTTGTGAAGAAATTGTCCAAAGGCCTCCATTTCCCCATTTTTCATTCCCTCTAAACCTCTGTTTTCATCACCTTTTTCCCTTCTGCAAAGTCCTCCAAATTCCTTTTTTAACCTTCTAAATCATCCCAACCCCATTTTAAACCTTACAATAACCCTTTGTTTGGCTTAAAAAACCTTTATTCCCCCTACCAAATCCCTCTTTTGGCCTTAAAAAACACTAAAATTAAGCCAAAATACCCACTTTTTTACTTTATAACAAGCTAAGCCCCTTTTCGGCCAGCCCCTTAACCACTTCTCCACATGATCCGCGCCTAGAACCAAGCGCTAAAGGCCTAGGCGCTTATTGCAATCGGAGTGATCAATGTGGGCGTAATCCTTTGTAAACTCGATTTTCCCTGATGCGAGGTATTTTACACTATAGACCACGGGCGCATTCTCGACTGTTGATATTTCAAAGATCAGACGGTCAGCGCTAAACTCTGCACGCACCCATCTCCTCTCTCCTATCACCCTCCGATTACATGAGAGTCATCGATCTGTCTCTAGATTGGACGGTGGTCACTCAATCGCACCATCACAATCGTCCAATCCCATATCGTTGGTCCTCCCGATTGGAGCACCCCGATTGGATCCTATCCATCCATCCCACTTGATCCAACGGCCCAGATTACCCGTCACTCCACCCCTGTGTCCCCGATTGGTCATCCCCGACCCAATCACAACCGTTGATCTTCTTAGATCTAACGGTCCTCATTCATCATGCCTGTTTATTCAACCCTTTGCCTCCGCTTCCCCTCTTTAAATCTGGACCGTCCATCCACATAATCCAATGGTTCGTAGTGAACCCTATGGCCCACTTCACCCGCGCATCTTTCCATTGCGCTCCACCTTACACCATCTGGTCTTCCCGCTCCAGATCCAATGGCCAAGGATCATATCGCATGATTTTCATGTTCGAGATTTAATGCCTGAGAATTACGTGATATAAGCAGTTTTTAAAGGTCACGTGTCACGCAGCAAGTAATATCGCATAATTTTGGGAAATTTTCTAAACCGCCTTAAAGCCGCACGATACCAGCTGTTTTCTATGTTAAAACCACATTCCTCTCCCCACCCCCGAAACCTCCATAATCGATCATAGCTGTCCATCTGATCAGATCAATGACCCACAATGCATCTCTCGTTCCATACATTTTTCCCATTGTGCATCCATAACATTCCATCGGATCATCTGAGTCGTTGATCTCCTCCTGAGATCTAACAATCCATGTTGAATTTCCCTCTACCCATGACCGGGTCCCACCATATAAAGTTCTATTTCATTCCATGTTCATAATTTTCTTTGTAAATCTCCCAAACCTTAAACCTTTATGTTTTACACAGAAGGCCTCTTTCTCCGCCTAACTGCATATTAACACTTCCGTCAGCCAATCTCGACTGTTGATCATCGGTGCCTGATCTGATCGGACGACCTGGAACCGTTTTCACACCAAACTTGCATTCACTCTGTTTCTTATTGTTTCGTATTTTTTTCATCCATTATCCACAGTTGTGCCACCATTCTGCAGGCCTTCACAACAAATCTTCTGCCACCTTCCCTGGATTTTATAATGATTTTTTCATTGTGCAGGGTTTCACAAGAGTGATGAATTCACTTTGTTTTCCATAATCATGACCATGGTGATTTAGAACACAAAGAGGCCATTATAGCAATGGACAGTGTATCAGTAGTAGGGATTAAGGCTGTTAAAGCCCGTAATTGAATATTTGATGTTTTAGTCCTTATTCAAAGGAAGAAGACGCAGTTTGAAGACTAATGCACATGAAACAAGCCATATCTGTGTATATGTTAGCAGAACGTATTTTCTCAGAAAGTACACCTTCCTACAGAAGTCTCCATGACTCCTCGAGTTCCTAAAAGCCATTTCAGTGACAGAAAGCTTCCAAAGACTGTCAGGACAACAATAATGGAAGCATGGATACCCAGAAGACCTTCAGTCACCTTAATTGCTTCAGAAGATAGAACAGAGTGCCTTACAGCTAGAAAGGACTTTAAAGAACACATCCGATGGTCAAATATCGACTTGATAAAGACATCGAACCAGACTACAAAGTACAGTGCAGAGCTATTAAGCAGAGTGGGCGTGGATACTTCCTCCACTCTGTTTTAATGGATCCATTTAATTTATATCTACTTCCATAGTTACTCATTCTCCTATAAGAACCCCTGAAGAACATATTGTAAGGTTGTTGTTGTTGTTGCTGTTAGTGTAGGGACTCATTCGACTGTTAGAACAGTTGTTGGGGGAGAGTAGTAGAGTAGTTTGTAATTTAGTAGGGTGGGAGGAGAAGTTTGGACTATATCAGCTATTGAGCTCAGTGTATGTGACTAGTTTTGCACACCAATTAATCAAGAAAATTTCACAGGATCCCGGTCTATATTACGAGTGATGTTTCTCCTATTGCATTGTCTATTTACATTATTCATGCTGTCCATTTATTCTCCGATAAGAATCAGTAATCAGGCTTAATAAATACCCCTGCATGGTACCTTAATGCCCACTGCTCTTCTTGTCTTTGATGTTTTCTTCTGATAGTGAATCTAGGGGAAAATTCATGTAATTTAACCAGTTAAAGATGTTGGTCCAGCCCATGCTTACTGATGTGTGAATTCTGGGTCTGCTGCTTGGATGTTATTGTTGGGTTTGAGCTGGAAGAATTGGGATACCGGGGATTTAGTGTGAGCCATGTCCACTGGGGTCCTTTTCAAACAGATTGGCCTTTCAAAGATCTCTTGAACTAGTGTCAAAGCATTGAAGGTTAAAAGTCCTTCTCTGACCTTAGGCCTAGTTCTATGTTTAAATCTTAAGTGTTTTCCCTTTAAGAGTATGCTGAAGCAGATCTGGAGTTAGATGACCTATGGTCTGATCCTAAGCCGCCCTTTGTGTCTTTCCTTTTCACTCCTTATTGTTTCATTCCACCATCTATCTAGAAGATGCTTTAGTATAGATGACTTTCCCTATGAAAGCCTTGGCTAGTTGTATGCGAGTAATCTCCTTTCATGACTCCATAGCCCAATGAATGGCACATTCTTAATCTATCCTCTTTTGCCGAAACATCTTGCTGCTTTGCTCCTTTCATTCCATAACCTTCTCAGTTAATGATCTCATGAACAACCCAACAACCAACCAAATCATTTAAAACCCCCTTTGTGCTTCATACCTAGCCTAATATCTCATTTTGAGCTTTGAAGATATATCATTCTTTGCCTTTATCAGAGAGATCCCTCTCCGGGTCCCGGAGGGCTAGATCCTAGGGCTCCAAAGTGGTTG
Source organism: Pinus albicaulis (assembly GCA_034641835.2). Lineage (NCBI taxonomy): Eukaryota > Viridiplantae > Streptophyta > Pinopsida > Pinales > Pinaceae > Pinus > Pinus albicaulis. The sequence continues at coordinate 50,697 of JAXQQM020083801.1, forward strand.
TGATCTTTTCCGGTCATTTGGTCTTGCCAATCTAGCCAAAACACTGGAACCCCAAAATAATGGCGACTCCCCTGGGGAAGAAAATTTGAGTGCCCTTAACTGCTATATCTGGTCTTGTGTCCCATTGTAGTCTCCAACATAATGGCGACTCCACTAGGGAACAACTCTGACCAATGCCTTTAGATTGGTATTTCATTGCTAATGGTGGACAACAGCCTGTTTCAAACATCCGAATTCATCCACCTGGCGACTCCACACTCTATAATTCCTAATAGACCTAATGACTCCACTGGTAGAAGACTCTGAACTGGTTGAGAAGATGCAGTGACCTTCTTTGTAGAAACATGGATCCAAATATGGACCAAGAAGCAAAGCTAGATGCTTTAGAGGATAAATTGATAAAATTGGTGAACAGATTTGGTGAAGTAGAGAAGATGTATGAGGCTAATTTAAATGCAAATGTTGATTATCTAGAGCAGCCCATGCATTTTCCAGAGCAAGAGCAAACTCCAGACTTAGACGATGATCAAGACATGTATGATGCTCAAAAGTCTATAGAAGATGAAGAAGGAAGTGATTAGGAACTGCCTGATTACTTACCCATGTCTTGTACTATGCTAATTACAGAAAATCAGGGCTTAATGACAAAAGCTAATAGGGAGTACTGCATTGAGGGAAAAAGTGACCACATGGAAGATGTAGAATCTGAGGCAGAAGAAGAACGAGCACACATAGAGGTTCCCCCTCTAACTGATAATTCATCTCAGATTCCACTAGAAGAGTGGCACCTTGATCATGAGGAATTGCTTGAATCAGAAAAATATTAGGAAACATTAGAAATTCCTCAAAGTTTCCCTGCTAGCACAAATGAAGATTACACATAAGAGGCTCAAGAAGATATCCAACCTCCAAATCAGTTAGTACAAGAAACAAAGGACTGTTGTTGTTCTGTCTGTGTTAAAAAAGAAATTCCTCTGTTGACAGAAGAAGAGATGGACCGAATATTAAACACACAGCCCACCTCTGAAATATTTTATAGAACATATATGCTTGCTCGTTCATCTAATGAGTTTGATTATGCAGATCTAGAAAACTCCTTTGCGGATCAAAATGAAGAAAGACTCACTGAGAATCTGATAGGTTTGATTGGTGACATTGCTTACGATTATGATTTTACCAGTTATGATCTATTTGATGATGATTGTTTCCAGAGGGAAGCTGAGCTTGCAGGACCATCATCAGTAGACTCATGGGAGGAAAATCAGGGCCAAAAAATCCAGAGAGGCAATGCACCAAGTTAGCCTATCTATGACACTGATGGAGAAAGTTATGAAAGTATAGTAATAGATGAATATTCATTGAATTTTCACTCTGTTACATCTCTGATCATCAGCAGTGAATGCCATGAAGATGGAGATCAACAGCCTCTCATTTCAGAGGATGAGGAAGAAAGAAAAGAAGATATTTTTGAGCATGATGGAAGTAAGGAGCCTTCTCTTGAAAAAGAGGAAGCAATGGATCATACCCCTGCTCAAGAATTCATGGATCTTTTCACAGAGCTTAGCCCATCAGAGCAGAATATATCAGAGCTCCAAGAGGACACAGCTGCAATATATGATGAGTCCTCCAGTTCAGAAAATGAAGAAGATGAAGGAGATTCTCTTTCTCAAGAGGGTCTTGTTCTTGATCCAGTGGAGGAAGGAGAAATCCTGGTTGAAGCCTGCCTACTGAATATGCATAACCAGGTATCATTTCATGATCCTTATGTTTATTTCCTACAAACATTTGAAGAAGGATCAAAGGTATTTTTGGGTAGCATGTTGCAGACAACAAATTTTTTTTTAGAAGCTGTTGTTAAGAGACGAAAAGAATGGGAGTGGCCCTGCCTATCCAGCATGCTCAAGGAGATGAGCAAGAAAGACCAGTCATGGGATCACTTGATGGACTGGTTGTATTGAAAGAGAAGGTTTAGAAGCTAGACTTGTAAATATTCTAGTCAGAGTAGGGTAGGTAGGAAAAGCTCAATAAAGCTCAGCCTGTGAGCATTTAGTTACTTGTTTTAAATTTCTGCAAAGTGTCAGTCCATGAGCTATTTTTTCCTTATGCCATGGCCCACGACAAGCCAGACAGTCTAATCCTGGCTTGAATATTTTTCAATTTCTGTCTTAGAATGTAGAGAATAAATATTCTAGACAGTTTAATCCTAGCAGATATAGTTTAGGTAGAGAAACTATGAGGCCAACAGTTTAATCTAGTCTCATGGAGTAGTAAGGGTAGAAATAGAATAGGTTTATTTTTCTGTTTGTGAAAATTGGTGATTTAAAGGGTTTGCAAGTCTAAATGCACCCAGAAGAAAAAATGTTAGGACTATAGTATGGGTAGGTAGTTGTTTGGGAGAGCATTTCTGCTGATATGATGTCTTCATGATTTGTGGCAGCTGATCCAAGAAAGAAAATGGATGTGTCAAGTACCAGGCATCTGGCCTACTCCAAAGATCATTTTCTGAATTCTTGACACCTTCAAGAAGATGCCATCCCCATGTGGAGCCACTGTTAGCCCCCTATGAATTTTTTGACAAGAAAACAGGGGGATAAAATGTTTTTGAGCCTTCAAGGAATGCATTCCCTCTGAAAACACATCATCCTTGAAGCCTCCTTATGCCTTTTCGTCCTTTGATAAATCCTCACTATTGTTTCCATTATAAAGCCTCTCTGTTTGTGAGGAAAATGCATAAAAGGCCTCCATTTCTCCATTTTTCATTCCCTCTAAACCTCTATTTTCATCACCTTTTTCCCTTCTAAAAATTCCTCCAAATTCCATTTTTAACCTTCTAAATCATCCCAACCACATTTTAAGCCTTACAAGCACCCTTTGTTTAGCTTAAAAACCCTTTATTCCCCCTACCGAATCCCTCTTTTTGCCTTAAAAAGCATTAAAATTAAGCCAAAATACCCACTTTTTACTTTATAATAGGCTAAGCCCCTTTTCGGCCAGCCCCTTAACCACTTCCCCACATGACCCGCGCCAAAAACCAAGCGCTAAAGGTCTGGGCACTTATCGCAATTGGAGCGATCAATGTGGGCGAAATCCTTTGTAAACTCAATTTTCCCCGATGCAAGGCCTTTCACACTGTAGACCACAAGCGCATTCTCGACCGTTGATCTTTCAAAGATCAGACGGTCAGCGCTAAACTCTGCACGCACCCGTCTCCTCTCTCCTACCACCCTCCAATTACATGAGAGCCGTCGATTTGTCTCCAGATCAGATGGTGGTCACTCAATCGCACCATCGCAATTGCCCAATCCCGTATCATTGGTCCTCCCGATTGGCATGCCCCGATTGGATCCTAGCCATCCATCCCGCTTGATCCAACGGCCCAGATTACCCCTCACTCCGCCCATGTGTCCATGGTTGGTCATCCCCGACCCAATCGCAACCGTTCATCTCCTTAGATCTAACGATCCTCATTCATCCCGCCTCTTTATTCAACCCTTTGCCTTTGCTTCCCCTCTTTAAATCTGGACCGTCCATCCACATAATCCAACGGTCCATAGTGAACCGATGGCCCACTTCACCTGCACATCTTCCCATTTCGTGCTCCACCTTACACCGTCCAATCTTCCCTCTCCAGATCCAACGATAGAGGATCATATCGCGTGATTTTCATGTCCGAGCTTTAACGCCTGAGAATTATGCGATATAAGCAGTTTTTAAAGGCCACGTGTCACGCAGTGGGGCATATCGCGTAATTTGGGAAATTTGCTAAACCGCCTTAAAGCCGCGTGATACCAGCTATTTTCTATGTTAAAACCACCTTCCTCTCTTCGCCCCCAAAACCTCCATAATCAATCATAGCCGTCCATCTGATCAGATCAACGGCCCACAATGCATCTCGCATTCCATACATTTTTCCCATCGCGCGTCCATAGCATTCCATTGGATCATCTGATTCGTTGGTCAACTCCTGAGATCTAACGGTCCATGTTGAATCACCCTCCTTCCATGACCGGGTCCCACCATCTAAAGTCCTGTATCATTCCATTTTCATAAATTTCTTTGTAAATCACCCAAACCTTAAACCTTTATGTTTTACACAGAAGGCCTCTTTCTCCACCTAACTACATATTAACACTTCCGTCAGCCAATCTCGACCGTTGATCATTGGTGCCTGATTTGATCAGACGGCCTCGAACCATTTTCACACCAAACTTGCATTCACTCTATTTCTTCCTATTCTGCATGTTTTTCATCCATTATCCATAGTTGTGCCACCATTCCGCAGGCCTTCACAACAAATTTTTTTCCACCTTCCTTGGATTTTATAATGATTTTTTCATTATGTAGGGTTTCACAAGAGTGATGAATTCACTTTGTTTTCCATAATCATGACCATGGTGATTCAGAACACAGAGAGGCCATTATAGCAACGGCTAGTGTATCAGCAGCAGGGATTAAGGGTGTTAAAGCCCATAATTGAATATTTGATGTTTTAGTCCTTATTCAAAGGAAGAAGACACAGTTTGAAGACTAATGCACATGAAACAAGCCATATCTGTGTATATGTTAGCAGAACGTATTTTCTCAGAAAGTACACCATCCTACAGAAGTCTCCATGACTCCTCGAGTTCCTAAAAGCCATTTCACTAACAGAAAGCTTCCAAAGAATGTCAAGACAACAATAATGGAAGCATGGAAACCCAGAAGACCTCCAGTCACCTTACTTGCTTCAGAAGATAGAACAGAGTGCCTTATAGCCAGAAAGGACTTTAAAGAACACATCCAATGGTCAAATATCGACCTGACAGAGACTCCGAACCAGACTACAAAGTACAGTGCAGAGCTATTAAGCAGAGTGGGCGTGGATACTTCCTCCACTCTGTTTTAATGGATCCATTTAATTTATATCTACTTCCACTGTTACTCATTCTCCTATAAGAACCCCTGAAGAACATATTGTAAGGTTGTTGTTGTTGTCGTTGTTAGTGTAGGGACTCATTCGACTGTTAGAACAGTTTTTGGGGGAGAGTAGCAGAGTAGTTTGTAATTTAGTAGGCTGGGAGGAGAAGTTTGGACTGTATCAGCTATTGAGCTCAATGTATGTGACTGGTTTTTCACACCAATTAATCAAGAAAATTTCACAGGATCCTGGTCTATATTACGGGTGATGTTTCTCTTATTACATTGTCTATTTACATTATTCATGCTGTCCATTTATTCTCCGATAAGAATCAGTAATCAGGCTTAAGATATACCCCTGCATGGTACCTTAATGCCCACTGCTATTCTTCTCTGTGATGTTTTCTGCCGATAGTGAATCTAGGGGAAAATTCATGTAATTTAACCAGTTAAAGATGTTGGTCCAGCCCATGCTTACTGATGTGTGAATTCGGGGTCTGTTGCTTGGATGTTCTTGTTGGGTTTGAGCTGGAAGAATTGGGCGGGGATTTAGTGTGAGCCCTGTCCACTGGGGTCCTTTTCAAACAGATTGGCCTTTCAAAGATCTCTTGAACTAGTGTCAAAGCATTGAAGGTTAAAATTCGTTCTCTGACCTTAGGCCTAGTTTTGTGTTTAAATCTTAAGTGTTTTCCCTTTAAGGGTATGCCAAAGTAGATCTAGAGTTAGATGACCTCTGGTTTGATCTTAAGCTACCCTTTGTGTCTTTCCTTTTCAATCCTTATTGTTTCATTCCACCATCTATCTAGAAGATCCTTTAGTATAGATGACTTGCCCTATGAAAGCCTTGGCTAGTTGTATGCGAGTAATCTCCTTTCATGACTCCATAGCCCAATGGATGGCACATTCTTAACCTATCCTCTTTTGCCGAAACATCTTGCTACTTTGCTCCTTTCATTCCATAACCTTCTCAGTTAATGATCTCATGACCAACCCAACAACCAACCAAATCATTTAAACCCCCCTTTGTGCTTCATACCTAGCCTAATATCTCATTTTGAGCTTCAAAGATATATCATTCTTTGCCTTTATTGGAGAGATCCCTCTTCGGGTCCAGGAGGGCTAGATCCTAGGGCTCCAAAGTGGTTGTGATGTTGTCTGGTCTTTTGGTCTTGCCAATCTGGCCAAAACACTAGAACCCTAACACCCTACACCCTTCTCCGAAGAAATCCTTGATAACGTGGGTGCACAGGAGGCCTATTCCTTCACTGATGGGTTCTCAAGGTACCACCAGATTCGAATTGCACCTGAAGATCGCAGTAAGACTACCTTCGCGACTGAATGGGGGTTCTTTTAGTATACGGTCATGCCCTTTGGTCTCAAGAACGCACTTGCTATTTTTTCAAGGGCCGTAGTTGCTGTATTCAAGGAGTTTATTCATAAGTTCGTAGAGGTTTATTTTGATGACTGGACGATTTTCAGCCTGGTAAAGGAGCATGTCTCTAACCTACGATTAATGTTGGATGCATGCCGGAAGCACCAGATTTCCTTGAATATTAAGAAGTGCATCTTTTGTGTACCATTTGGAATCTTTCTCAGACACATAGTCTATCGGAAAGGGTTGATGGTTGATCCTAGGATCGTAGCCGTAATTATAAACCTTGCAGTCCCAACAACTGAAAAATAGTTGTGTTCTATTCTTGGACACACGGGCTATTACAGGAAATTCATTCAGGGGTATGCCTTGATCACAACACCCATGGAAAAGCTACTAAAAAAATATGTTTCCTTTTTTTGGAATGACGAATGTCAGAAGAGCTTTGAACTGCTCAAGGAGAAGATGGTCTCTGCACCCATACTAATATTTCTTGATTGGTCAGAGGAATTCCATGTACATGTGGATGCATCAAGCATCACCTTGGGCATTGTCCTCACTCAGCCTGGAGAAGGAGATATTGATCACCCGGTTGCCTTTTTGAGTCGGAAACTCTCGAGCGCAGAATGAAACTACTCTACCACTGAGCGCAAAGGATTGGCTATGGTCTACGCATTACAGAAATATCGGCACTATCTACTGGGTGGAAACTTCAAAATTTTCATTGATCATTCGACTTTGAAATACTTGGTCAAGAAGCCTATGTTGGGGGGGAAGATTTGTCGCTGGCTATTGCTATTCCAGGAATATGATTTTGAGATAATCGTCAAGCCTGGAAGGTTGAATGCAGGCCCGGAGCAACTGTCTCGCATTGAAATAGGGGAAGAACCTACTAGCTTGGAAGAGGGCTTACCAGATGCGCAGCTGTTCACCATTAAGGTAGTTGATGCACACTTTGCTGATGTAATTGAGTTCCTCACTACAGGCGTGGCCCCTGCAGAATATTTGGTGCAACAGAAGGAGTTGGTTACTCGGGCAGTGGACTTTACTATCATCGCCAGTCAGTTATACAAGCTAGGTGTAGATGAAATACTATGCAGATATGTCCTGCAACATGAATGGCCTGCCATTTTAGCAGAAGCAAACAAAGGTGTCGCAGGAGGTGACTATGGTAGACGAGAAACGATACAAAATATGTTGAGGGCTGGGTTATGGTGGCCTACCCTGCATAATGATTCTTACACCTATTATAAATCATGCAACAGCTGCCAGCGAATGGGACGACCCTTGTGCCTAGATGAGATGCCATTACGACCTCAAGTGGATTTACAGGCTTTTGAAAAATGGGCCATTGATTTTATAGGACCAATCAATCTGCCAGGCAAGAAAATAGGTGCACGCTACATTATCACCGCCACTGACTACGTCACTTGATGGGCTGAGGCACAAGCAGTGAAGGATTGTACTATGGATATTGCTGCGCACTTCATCTTTGAGCAGATTCTGACCCAGTTTGGCTACCCAAAGATCCTCATGAGTGATAGAGGTACACACTTTGTTAACCAAATGATTCAAGCCTTGAATGAGGAATTCCGGATCCACCATGCGAAGAGTACACCATACCATCCCGAAGAAAATGGGGTGGTTGAAGCTTTTAACAAAATTTTGGAACAAAAATTAACTAAGGTTTGCAATGCCGATCGTAGTGACTGGGATGTTCACATTCCCTCTATTCTGTGGGCCTACCGAACGACCTGCAAGATGCTGACAAGCAGGACCCCCTTCCGAATGGTTTATGGCAAGGAGGCCATTATGCCCATAGAGGATGTTGTTCCTAGCCTACGCATCACAACATTTACAAATATGGCGGACCCTGATATCATAGAGGAGCATCTTGTGCAGCTTGTGGCTTTGGAGGAAGATCGATTTGACCACTGAAAATTTTCATCAATAGGTTCAGAAGGCCCGCGATAAAGCATGCCATGATCGAAATATTTGCCAAAAGGCATTCATCGCAGGTGACCTCATCCTTTTATACGATAGCCAGTTTGCAAAACACCCAAGAAAATTACGGCAGCACTGGCTTGGTCCATGCACATTTAAGGAAATCACAAATGGCGGAGCCGTCCAGCTAGCTACCCTGCGCGGTGACATCTTACGTGGCTTTGTCAATGGTAGCCGACTCAAGCCATACCAGGCTTAATGACTATATGGCAGCTATAGTGACTCAGGATGAGTCACAAGATTGTGTTGGGGGACTTTTGGAACAGGGTTTCCTACGAGCTGCGAAACTGGTCCATTTTGGATACTTTTGATTATACTTAATCTAGTGTGGGGGTTTTGGGGCGGGTCAAAGCCCCAAAAGCATTGCAATGGGTAAAAGGGTAAACCAGGGGTTCGAAAAACATGGTTTGTAGACCATAGGAAATTCTAGGCTAGATTATTATAAATAGAGGAACATTTTGTATTGTAAGGTAGTAGAATTAAGAGCTATTGATGCGAATTATGGTTTAAGCTATTTTTTGGGTTTTGGGGAAAGGACTCCTGCTGGCTATGTGTGCGGAGATCCAAGTCCAGCTATGTACGGACCCTGCTATTGTGTGCGCAGGCTGGGAAGGGAATTGTAAGGAGGAATTGATGAATGAATGAATAATAAAGTTTGATAGAGAACTAAATCTGTGAGTACTCTTTGTGTGAATCATTGGTAATTACTGCATTGCGCATTTTCTGTATTTAAGCTGCGAAGATCTGCGTAAGTGTGTTTTCTGTATATGGATCCGTTCTGTTCTGTTTATGAAATACTGTGCTACTATCGTAAAAGTATATAATTATAGATCTAGTGCACGTGGATGCGAATAGAGACCTAATTGACCCTACACAGAACAAGGTAATCTAGGAATCACAAGGTCTAGCGCAGCTCTTCTTGCCTTACCTATCCTTTCTCAAGGTGCGAAAACCTAGTTCTAGCACCCACCCATACTACTTCGGGTGAGACTTTGGTCTACGCAAGAAGGTCACTTCCGAAAGGGTCAGTAGTATAGGGGTTTGTTGGTAAACCTTCCACTTCGAACTTGGGTCAAGACCCCTCAAGCCAACCGAGTACTTACTCCAAGGAGAGAAACCCTTGCACTCTTGCAAGGAGTTCCAAAGAATCTCACATATGGAGATCATGACACGATCCATGGACATCATGTGCCATCATTATCAAATGGTGAGATCTTGAAGATAGAAGATAAAGGGGAGGGCAAGTATCACATGATGAGGAGAATACACCCTCTTTATTTCAGAAGTTTGATACACAAAGAAGGCAAGAGGATCTATGCAATGAAGGCAAGGATAAATATTTCCACACACATACACATCCTGCTCTATGCCTTGATGTCTCTTAGCAGGGAGGCATTCCACCAAGGAGACCTCCTGATTTGAGGAAAACTAAAATTTTCTCTCAACTATGGGTAGAATTTACATACTTGGCTAAGGAAGGAGTCCTGAGAGAAGCTAGCACAGCATAGAGAATCTTCCATGAGTTCAAAGGAGAGGTAAGCAATTTTCTGAAATGGACATTGCCATCTCCCACACAACAACTTGCGCTGGAAAAGGAGAATTTAGAAATCTATGATGGCATGAGAATGATGTCAAATAGCCACTCCATATCTTTGGGGTAGCCAATGATATTCTCACACACAAAGAATATTTTTGAACATGACAAGATGATATCAACACCCTTGCATGCATGGGCCAAATTAAGGAAGTTTTGGAAGAAAAGAACTTTCCAAGGGGAGGTTGACTTCCATCTACTTCAATCTTGTCTTGAGCAAGATCAACTACAAGAGAGGAAGTCAAATAATGTTAATAGTATTCCAACATGTGACTTTGGCATCAAGCATGTCAAAGAGGAGAGCCATGTTATGACAAGGGCTACATTTCAGATTTCTACAACACTATCATTGTTAGGGAGCCTAGATCCTTATTGGGAGTCCCAAATTTTGATGGAATATTCCAAGGACCTATTCACATGTAAGATTCCTGATGGGAAAATGATGGATTGGAGGTATAATGTAGTAAATGGAGTCATCTATTTTCATGATCAGATCTACTTAACTAAATATTCCAAGCTCAAGTATAGACTACTTAATGCAGCCTATGAGATCTTGCTTTCTAAACCCATTAGCTTCATTAAAACATACCATACTATATTAGATGGATTCATGTGGGTAAAATTCAAAGGGGAGATGCACTCTCATATGAGGAAGTGCATGGATCATTTGCTGGTTGAGGAGGAACATAGCTCTTGGGAAGAGTTACCATCACTACCTCCTTATTCATTGGGTGTAAGAAGGAGCTCATCCATGAGCTACCTCATTGATTTAAATCAAGTGTATGGTGAAACTTGTATTTCTTAACATCATAATGTATCTACTATATGCTTGTATTTTCTTAACACTCATGTGTAGGGCCTTGCTCCAAGAGGGGGCACTTTTTCTTATGGGCTTCATGAGCCACTTTGGGCCATGAACAATGGTGATGTTGGTCATTCCTTGGAAGATCTTGGAGAGATGATGTACTCTTCATGGTGTGATTCATTAACACCAAACATCATACTCCTTCTCCAAGCATGCAAGAAGGATGGGGCAGCAAACAATTGTTGGGAAAAACACTTGTCATATCATATCCTATGGCAGTTAGGAGTGAAACTGCATTGGTTGCACTTGAGGGATCATTTCCCTTCTAATTTACTTCATATGGTAGCTAGCATGACTCTAATTATGATTCCATATTCTGAAAATGTTCTTATATTTTTTTAGGACATGATTGGAGGAGAGACACATTGGTTGGATTTGTCCTTGGGGGAAGAAATTTCCCAAACTATTTTCACTACATGTTTCAAGGGGAGCATGGGAAAAGATATGGCTACCATAGTAGATCACTTGTTTCTTTATGAAGTAGGACATATGATTGTTTGGAGCACATGGGACATACCTCTAATGAGCATTTGGGAGGATCTTTTTTATTAATTACCAAGCTGGGAGGCGATTCATTTCATTTGGGACGATAGCATGGAGGTGGGAGACCTTCATTGATGATAAAATTCCCCATGATTGTCATCATTTATATCTTGAGAGGCCCTTGATCGAAAGAAGGTTTCCATGTAGACCTTCCTTTCTTCCATGATGAGAGCCATTTGCTTTATCCACCAAAGGCCAACTTTCACACTTGGAAGGAACCACCGGGACATAGGATTATTGTAGAATATCTTAAGCAATGGTGGGAAATATTGCACATGAAGGCCACAAGAGGAGGAGGGGAGATTTTGCAGACTACCCTTGTAGTTGATCGAGGACAAGAAACATTTGGGAGGGGAAAGACCAGCAATATTCCTAAATTAGCATGCAACTACATGGGAATATTAATTTTGCTTTTAAAATCTAGATATATGAATAAATGGGCAAGGAGGCTCATAAGTTGCTTAAGTATGAATAAAAAATCCCTCATAATGTGAAAAGGGATCATGTAATAACTAGATCAAGCATCCACATGTGTGAAAAAGGTCTAAAATGTGTGGGTTAAATTCAATTTTGACCAAGTCAACAAATTTTTTTATATGAGGAGTGGATCCTAAATGAAGACATCTAATGTGAATGAAGATCAATCTAGCTAGTCAAAATGAAGACACCTTGAGTGTGAAAGGAGACAAGGCATGAAGATCCAATCAAGGTTGATCCAGTAAATATTGACTAACCAAACAGACGTTGTAAAAAGGATGAGCAAGGCATATAGGGACAACGTAATTGTGGTGGAGGAGCCTTTCTGCATGGAAGCAACCTCATAGTGGGGTGGGACCCTTGGTGAGGAAGCTCATAAACTATATAATGGAGGAGATGGAAACCATATGGGGGCATTGAGATTATATTGTATGTGGTCCGTTCGCACTTCCCGCATACTTTGGTCATGTTTAGCTAAGTTTTTTGCACTCGTGTAGTGCAAGGGTTTTCCCATGTGGGGATTCCCTACTCTTTCTTGTTTAAGAATTATAAGAGGAGCTTTTTGAGCTACATTTTCCACTATCCCGTGTTGGGCCAAGAATCTACCTTCATCAAAAACGTAGTCCCTTCAAGAAACTACGTTATTTCTTAATGTGTGCAGTGGGAGGGGTTAAGTCCCCACTTTTGTGAGCTAGTTTCCTAGGAGGAGGACTCAGCCTTTTTCCGGAGAGCTAGTGGGAGGGTCCGTAGCCATTTATTTGCATGTTCAGCCATTTTTATGCAGAGCTTCAGTTATACAGTGTGATTCAGCCATAGATCCGTAGTAGTTATTTCTTGTATATCATTTTTCATCAAGAAACTCTTGCCGGTCATCTTGGATCTATGTAAGAAGAGATTAGATCTCCGTTTTTATGCCTCATTGAGTAATCTAATAGAAGATATGATTTGTCTCTACATTTTCCGAGCATAAACCTCAAATAAAATGCATAGCCTCTTTGTATGCATAGAAATTACGTGTGTTGCAATCATGGGGTTTCATCACTTTTCAAGTTGTTTCAAAGATGGGAGGCCTCGTTTAACTAGGAAAAAGACACTTGTTTCTGAAACTATTTTTTCATGTAAGGCCCTTATTAAATATTCTAAGGGGACAAAACTGTTATTTTCCATTGTTATAACTTAATCTTCGTGAAATAACGTTTTTGGGGCCAATATTGCTCGCTTTTCCCCACTTGGTGACATTGTATGAAGGCAAAGTTTGCCGATGTGGTTGTAATATGAGGGATATGTGCTCCATACACTCTTATGAGTTGATTTATTGCTGGATATCCAACTTTGGAACATCTTAATATGTTCTTATTGTTGTAGAAATTCCCTATTTTGGGATATTACATAGGGGAAGCAAGGAATTTGTTAAATTCATCATCAACCACCACCGCCTCAAGCAATATTTCGAGAGTACTCCAAATTGGAGTTGTTAAAATTTGTTGAGACAAGATATTCCTCGAACTTCATAATGTTGCGCCGCCTTGTTGAGAGTTAAGCAAGCATTAGTGTCTATGGTGGTGAGTCGGCTTTGGGCTAAGTGGAGACAGCGATTTAGAGCATGGATCTACGATGCGTAGATTGTGCCTTGATGAGGATTGGTGGAGAAAGATAGATTTCTTGCTAATGTTCACAACCCCCGCATTTGAGCTTCTTCGAATGATGACACTAACCAACCTTTATTAGGAGAGGTATATGATGGCATGGATTCCATGGTTGAGAAAACTAAGGAAATATTTCACAAGAGTCTCCACGAGCTTTTTTTTGTAGATGGTCATTTTTTCCGAATTAATCAAGAAAATCATTGTTGATAGGTAGAACAATTTCAACACTCCATTGCATACTTTAGCACATGCCTTGAACCAAAAAATTTTATGATGAGGAACTTATTTCTTAAAGCAATGGGAAGGGAAGGTACACGATAAGGATAGATAGGTGGCTAATGGGGTGAAAAAAATTCCTTATGAGAATTTTTCTAGCTCATCTACACAAAGGGAGGTGAAGGAAGAATTTGCCGCTTTGTTGTAGGAATAGATGATTATTCAAATATATCATCTTTGGAGGAGAGAAGCACCATGAATCTAGTTAGGTGGTGGATTTTTCATGGAGAAAATGGTGTACATTTTCAAAACCTTTTCCATTCGCCTCCTTTCACAAGTGGCAAGCTCTTCATCGAATAAAGGAATTGGAGCACCTATTGTTTTATTCATTACGTGAATAGCAACAAAGTTGGGCTCACGGAAAGGTAGAGGATCTTGTTTATGTGCACTCCAACCTTTGCCTTGAATCTCATAGGGGTCCGTAATATGGAAATGGTCCTTTCTAAGGAATGGGATGTGGATCCGGAAAATCTCGATTTAGATCTCTCTCTTGCTTGCCTTGAATATTGAGGACCAGGATCATAGAAGTGGAATTGGCCAAACATCTTCTTCAACTATACCATCCACCGCCGAGCATGATTCTACCGCTATATTTGATGAGGATTCCGATAATGAGTATTAGTCTTTTGACTTTATTGTACTTTGCAACCTCATATGTATAATAAAGGTTGATTTTGATATTTTGATATGTAATAAAGGTTGGTTTTTGGATATTCGATATTGCTATTTTCATTATGTGTCGATTATCAATTATCATTCATGAGTAAATGTGTTGTAACTTGTAAATTTGTAATATTTTATGCTTTGAATTTATGATTTATCATGTATGTTTTAAACTTTTTTGATTTCACGTAACATTTCTTAAATTTTTCTAAATTCTAATATAAATTTAAATTATATATATATATATATATATACCATGTTTCCCCATTTCCAAATTTTGGGGAGGTCGCGTTTCGTATTGCTTCCCATTTCGGAAACTTGTTTTTGTTTCTCCATTTCGTGCAACTTAGATCCATCATAGACTCAATGTGAGCCTCCATCTAGCTCTCCCCCAAAGGACTATCATGCGTGATGTGCATAGTCTCCTCCTCTCCGTCGACTCATTCTCCATCATATCTCGCTTCGTCGAATCGTCACAAGTGACTCATCACCTTGATTATCTCCCATAGAGTCCCTTGACTTCTCACCCTGCACACCGGAATACAGCTCCAGCCTATCGTCATCAACTTTGCATGATCTGCTCTTACTCCCTGAAGCATCCTCATATGATTCCATGGACTCATTTGAATAATATTCCCCATCCTAGCATATAGAAGGAATGTCCTTTTGTTCTTCTCTCGCCACATCATCCCGCATCACTCAAGCATGAGTGATCGGGCCCCCCAAGGTTATTTGCAGATGAAGAAAATTCCCTTCCTCCTCATCTCATTTCTATTTCTGATCCACCAAAATAGAGCAGCTCCTCCCCTGTCAATTGTCTCCTAAATAGCCCAATATTTTGCTCAACTAGCCCTTTGGGCTAGCTCATAAGCAGCGAAGTGAGACCAACTCGCTCTCTCATCCAAATGCTAAACAACCTAGTCTCGAAACTCTCGGAAAATGGCCTCACTGGGTCCCCTCATACATGACTACGGGATGAAATTCATGTGTGCTATGATGGTGTCAAGATGATGTCTCCTAATGTTGAAGAAGAATTGGAACATTTGTAGAATCAAGTCATCACACTCAAGATCAAACATGGTGTCATACGTTCGAATGTGGCCATTCCTCCTCAAAACCTCAAGCTTCTTCCCAAAGGTAGAGCCTGCGTTGTTTTCCAAGTCTTTAAAAGTCCCCACTACTAGATTGGAAATTTCCCCTCATAACATCATCACCAAAAGGATCTATAGGTGTGTTCAACCTCATAATGTTACTTGAGGCATGATGTAGCTGGAAGTTTGAACCCCTCACAAAGTTCTTCCAATAATTTGGGTAGTATAAGAGCAATCATAGCAGAGTTTTAGGGCCCAAATCGGTCTCTTCACTTCCAATTAGCTTAATTTGGGAAGGAGTTCATTAATCTCATCAAGTTTGGACAAAACTCTCCATGTCATCTTCATGTGTTTCAAATCTGTTCCAAGTGTGATAATTTTGTGACCAATCCCTAACTCTTCCCGCAAATCTTGTGGTTGTTCTTTTTTGAAGGATGGCATATATTCTGCTGAGATTCAACAAGAATATTCATCACCCATGCTTAGTGCATTAAGAACTCGAGTTGCATTTAACACCTATTTGGATTAAGCACCCGGACTCACTGGGTCCCACAATGTTATTTTTGGGTGCATGTCTATTTTTTATTATCCCTTAATTTAGATGGAAATTAAACTGTAATATATTCTTAATGTGGAATTGAATGAATTAACTGAAAGTGATAAATTCGATTAACTAGTAGATTTCGAGTTAGAGGTTGGTTGGTGGGACATTGAGAGTAATTCTAGTTGTAACGAGGGTTCAAGTGCAGTGGTGCATGAGTTGGTGCAAGTTGTAAATAGTTTAACTCGGTTAAGTGAGTTAAACTCATTTGTGCTAGTTGTAATTGAAGATACACTAGTGAGAGATCAAGTGAATTAAATATTAATTAATTCACAATTAGTGATCCCGCACACAATCGAGGATTTACTATTATTAGCTGCATGCATGTTAGATCCGAGCGTGAGACCCGGTTGAGTTCTAAGTGAAAGGGAGGTTGACTATCGGTTGTAGGATTATCCGCTTGCACACATGCGGAAAAACACCCATTGGAGTGCCCATGATACTTTTGCTGAGTCAAGGTAGGCAATAAATCCTATCTTTTAGTGATCTTTACCATCGTGATTACGAAGCAAGGAAGGATGTCTAGAGGTCGAGAATTGGCTATGTGTTTGTCGGTTATGCATATGAAAGTGTGAGAAAATTAGTCGATGTAATAGAGGGCTCTTGTGAGAAGTGTTATGTATGTAATTGTTTCATGATCCATGCTTAATATACAATAGAAGATAGTGGGGTTTTTAGTTGTAATCTTTCCCGGGAAATTATCTATGTTATGTGTGATTGATCTTTCTTTCATGTTCATGTGATTAACGATTGTGTTTTTTAATTCCCGCAAAATATTTGTAGAAGCGATTCAATATTTAACTTTAGTACATCGTTATATCGAGTGAATCCAAGATATACATGCTTTTTTGTATAATTTATAAATGGTATCGAAGACACAGAAATTGCGTAGTGAAGTAGGAGTTGAGTTTGTGACTCGGATAGAATTCAAATTTGCGAAAGAATTTCTTGGTGCTAGAGTATGATTCAAGATCGAAATGGCTTTCAATGGCTTAAGGTTAGGGTATGCACTTTAGGGCATCTCAAACTACATTGCTTGGAAGGACAGGGATGGAGCGATACTCGAAGACAATGGGTTGAAGGAATTCATTGACAATGATGTTCCTAAACCCACTGTGACAAATGCTACAAATCTTGATGCATGGCAAAATAAAGTGGCAAAGGCGAGGAGGATCCTGTTGGAGGGAGTACGAGACCACATTTTCTCAAGCCTCTGTGGGAAAGGCACACCATATGCCATGTGGAAGGCTTTGACGGATCTGTTCCAAAGCAAAAGCGGCCATAGGAAATTTGCGCTCAAAGATAAACTCAGGAAGATCAAGATGGAAAAGGGTGACAACATTCCAAAATATCTAACAAATTTTGTCCAATGTCGGGATGAACTGGGTAGCGTTGGAATAAAAATCACTAATGATGATTTGGTGAGCTTGGCTCTCCTAGGACTTCCCAATATTTGGCACGCTTATCAAGACTCTATCAATGGAAGGGAAAAATTTCCAGTATTTGGGAACGACCGTGGTTAGATTTGGTTCGGGGAGGAGCTCGGGACGTAACACCGAGAGATGGATATTCATCTAAGAATGATGATGAAGAGGATTTTGCTTTGGCTACCAAGGCAAAGGAAGAGAAGGGGAAGAAATTCCATTCAAAATTTGAGTCCAAGAATGGCAAAAAGCAGGACATTTCCAAGGTGAAGTGTTTTCACTGTCACGAGCATGGGCATTTTGCTACTAACTCGTCCACAAAAGAAGAAGAAAAATAAGGTTGTTGGATCTACGTCAGTGAGGCCCTTACCTCACAATTTTAGCTTGACTTCTCATTGATCGCATGCATGGTGTCTAGTGCATTGGGATCCGTGTGGTATTTGGATAGTGGTGCTTCCTTTCACATGACGAGAGATAAGGAACTTTTTCGAGTGACTTGGAGGAGAAAAATCTCTTGATGCATATTGAGATGGGTGATGACGCATCGGTACAATGCTACCAGGGATTGGTACCATTACCTTTCATAGGGGAGTCGAGTAAACCATTTCAATTGAAATATGTAATGCATGTACCTAGTCCGAAGAAAAATTTGGTCTCGGTCACAATGTTGGAGGATAGAGGCTATGACATTATTTTTAGTGATGGAAAAGCTTTCCCTGCAACATAAAACAACGGGTCAAGCCAAGAGGATAGGGATTATAGTTAAGAATCTCTACAAGCTAGAGGTAGATGGTTGCGCATCAATGATGGGCAAGGCATATCAAGTGGTGAGCTGAGATGAGGGTGAGTTATGGCACGTGCGATTGGGCCCATCTTCACCACGAAGCCTTGAAAGTCATGCAACTGATTTCTCTCGGGTCTTCCTAGGGGTACACCCGTGCATTCGGACATATGCAAGGGATGTACTATGGGAAAATATGTAAAGGCCACCTTTCATGACAAGGAAAACCGAGCTTTGGGGATTCTTGAGAGAGTTCACACGTACGTGTGTGGTCCTTTCTCGGTTTCTTCAACAACAAAACATAAGTGCTACATAATCTTTGTTGATGATTTTTCTCATAAGTGTTGGATCTTCTTCATGCGAGAGAAATATCAAACATTCTCTAAGTTCTATGATTTTAAAGAACCGGTGGAGAAAGAGTCGGGGAAGCAAGTGAAGGCTCTTAGGAGTGATAATGGTGGAGAATACATCTCTAACAAATTCAAGAACTCTTGCAGCAAAGAAGAAATTCAAGATAACTCATAGCGCCTCATAACCCACAATAGAATGGGGCCACGGAGAGGAAGAACGAACTATTGTGGGTGCAACACGAGCGATGTTGCATGATCAAGGCCTACCGATGCATCTATGGGCGGAAGCATGCAATACAACTGTACATGTGAAAAACCATTGTCCTCATATAATACTTGGCATGAGTACACACAAGAGGATTTCATTGGTAAGAAACCCCATGTTTCACACTTTAAGATTTTTGGCTCATCTAGTTATGTGCATGTGACCAAGGACGCCGAGGGAAAAAGATGGAATCAACCGTTGAGGTTTTGTGGGGTACACTAAAACACCCCATAATTATCGTATGTATTTTCCAAACAACGAATGAATGTTGTGCGACGGGATATCAAATTTGATGATGAGAAAGCCAAGCGGTTGTCCCTTGAGAGGGAGCTAGACTCGCATGCGAGAGGAGGAACTTTGATTCCCAAGGATGAGTCTCAAGATGTGGATTAGCCACATGAGGAGGTTCATGGACCTGGAGGAAAAAAACTCATGCGCAGCCATCCATCGAAATGGCAAAAGGCGTACCATGGAAGTTGATAGGTTGAGACTTGATGTTGCACGTAATGTAGGGGCCCCTACTTCACAACATAGAAAAAAGACAGTCTCTTACCGATTTACTAGATGCATGGCTCTTATGATAAAATGTTTGTGATCGAACCATCTTCCTTTTTAGGAATTAGTGTAGCAACCTACTTGAGTTGATGCGAGTGGTGGAGGATTATGACTCCATTGTCAATAACATTGCATGGGAGATAGTCCCAAGACTAGTCGACAAATAAATGGTTGGATTGAGATGGATCTACAAGGTAAAGAAAGCTATTGATGGGAGTGTGGAGAAATACAAGGCCGATTTGTGGCCCGAGGATTCTCACGGATCGAGGGGATATATTATGATGAGACTTTTGTGCCTTTCGCAAGGTACTTTTTCCATAAGATCCATCCTTGCACTCTCAACGCAGTATGGGCTGGTGCATTTATCGGATGGATGTGAAAACCGTGTTTCTCAATGGGATCATTGAGGAGGAGGTGTGCATAGAGAAGCTCGAAGGTTTCGAAATCTTCAACAGATGAGTCGCATGTGTGTAGACTCAAAAGAGTGGTGTATGGGTTGAAGCAAGCACCTTGTGCTTGGTACACTTGGATAGATAGCTATTTCACTGGGACCCAGGCTTCACGAAAAGTGAGGCGGATGCAAACCCGTACCCGCATTGTGGTTGAGGGTAAGAAATTGATCATTTTTTCTATATGATGATGATCTGATTTTTGACTAGTGATGAGCATGTAATACACTCATGCAAGGAGGATATTGCAAGGGAGTTTGAAATGAAGGACATGGGACTCCTTCATTATTTCCTTGGATTGGAAATATGGCGATGGGATGGTGAAATTTTTGTGTCTCAAGGAAAGTATGCAAAGGAGATACTAGGTAAGTTTAACATGGACGAGTTGCAAACCCATGGATACTCCTCTTCCAAGAAATTGGAGGAAAGAGGATGCTACTTCCGGAGACGTAGTGGATGCTACTGTCTATAGATAGTTAGTGGGTTCGCTAATGTATCTAGTGAACATGAGACCGGAAATTTGCTATGCGATTAACTGTACCGAGTCAAGCTATGGCTAATCCTACCAAGCTCTTTTGGAAGTCGAGGAAGCATGTCTTGAGATACCCGAGGGGCACATCGTAGTATGGTATATGGTACGTACAGACGGATGGAGTGATGTTGCATGTCTTCACGGATCCGCATTAGGCTAGAAGTCCATCGGACAGAAAGAGCACATCGTGGGGGATCTTTAGCATTGGATCGATAGCGTTTTCCTCGCATAGTAGGAAACAATGATCCGTAGCACTCAATTCAGCGGAAGTGAAATACATGGTAGAAAATCAAGCTACATGTGAGGCTATCTAGATGAGAAAGATCTTGGTTGGTTTGTTTGGTTCTCGAGATGGATCCGACAATGATTCGATGTGATAATCGTAGTTGCATTAAACTCTCGATTAATCTTCGTGTTTCATGATAGGTCCAAGCATATAGATATCTGGTACCATCATCTCAAATATTGTGTGCGAGAGGAGGATCATGTTGCTTCAATACATTCCCATGGAAGATCAGGGATGCGGATATTCGCAAGAAAGTACTCACCAGGAGAAAATTCAAATACCATAGAGACAGGATCGGGGTGAAGGATAATCCCTTTCTTGGTTAGAGGGAGTGTTGAGATTCAACAAGAAGATTCAAAGACCCAAGCCTAGTGCATCAAGCACCCTGGTTGCATTCAGTACCTTCTCGCATTAAGCACCCGCACTAGGGTGAAGCCCACAATGTTATTTTTGGGTGCATGTCTATTTTTATTATCCCTTAGTTTAGATGGACATTAAACTATAATCTATTCTCAATGTGAACTTGAATGAGTTAATCGAAAGTGATAAATTTAGTTAGCTAGTGGATTTTCGAGTTAGAGGTTGGTTGGTGGGACATGCGAGTAATTTTAGTTGTAATAGATTTTGAAGTGAAGTGGTGTATGATTTGGTGCAAGTTGTAAATAGTTTAACTCGGTTAAGTGAGTTAAACTAGTTGTACTAGTTGTAATCGAAGATACACTAGTGAGAGATCAAGTGAATTAAATATTAATTAATTCACAATCAATGATCTTACATACAATCTGAAGATTTAATATTATTAGTCGCAAGCATGTCGCATCAGTGGAGACCCGAGTTGAGTTCTAGGTGAAAGGGAGGTTGACTATCAATTGTAGGATTATCTGCTTGCACACATGCGAGAAAAAACCCATTGGAGTGCCCATGATACTTGCGCATCAAGGCAAGCAAGAATTCCTATCTTTTATGGATCTTTACCATCGGGGATTGTGCAAGCAAGGCAAGCTATCCGGAGGCTGAGAATTGGCTATGTGTTGGTCAATTTTGCATATCACACTCGTGAGACAATTCGCTGATGTACTTGGAGGGCTCTTATGAGAAGAGTTTTGTATGTAATTGTTTCATGATCCATGCTTAATATATAATAGAAGATAGTGGGATTTTTTAGTTGTAAGCTTTCCTCGGGAAATTATCGTGTTGTGTGTGATTGATCTTTTCTTCATGTTCATGTAATTAGCGATTGTGTTTTGATTTTCGAAAAATATTTGTAGAAGCGATTCAGTATTTAACTTTAATACATTGTTAGATCAGGTGAATCCAAGCTATACATGCTTGTTGTATAATTTCTACATATTCCTCTTGAAAAGTGTCCGTTGTTCAATTTTGTTTTTTGGTCTTTTGCTGCATGGTGGTTCAAGGAACCAATTTCTGTTTTCAATCTTCCAAATTTATTTAGTAGTCCCTTCATGGTTTTAGCCCCAATGACAACGTCATCTATGAGAATGATGTTGTTATTTCCTTATTTTTAATGCATTTTCTGAGTGGTATTCTGTCAATAATTTCATGTATGCACTCGTGGTAGGTGTTTTTCTCATAGGTTCAGCACACAGTGAGTAGTATGTGCCCTAAGCAAGTTCTTGAAAGCATGTAACTAATATATTCAATTACTCAGAAATTTATCATAATTACAGCAAACTAGAACAACCCCTTTTTTTTGACATTCACTATTCAAATGGACTGGAATTTAAATAGGTCAGAAGAACCTGCTTATTTCACTCCCGACATATGAATTTTGTTTTTTTATGCTTCCGTTAGCACGCTAAGCTCGATATTGACTGTTCTGAAATGAAGGGATATGCACAACACAAAGAAGTCTGGCTCTATCCTGCTAGAATAAAATGGTTTATACAAGCATTTAGACGTCCTTTAGAAACTTAGACACGTAGAGAGTGATTCTACCCTCTGATTTCTTCGACAAGCAACAATATATTTTGGACCAGAATGTAGCAATTTGACCTTTCGACCAGTGCAATTATATCCTGAAGATCACTCAATCTGAGAACGCTGCAGACAAATTTGTGTAGACACCCTCTCACTTTTTTAACAATATCACTCCTTCCTTGAGTTCACATGCAGCATGTCGAGTTTGACTTGAGATATTTAATCTACCACTCCTATGTTCTCAGTACTTGAATATAGTGTGTTTCTTCACTGCCACTTGGATCTAGAACTCAGCTCTTGAACAAATCGGACTACCCAGGAGAAATATGTCTCTGTAAAAAATGTTATAGGTTGCACATAAGCACCGACTTAATTATATGACGCCTGCTCATACCCAATACAATGTGACAATCTTGGTCTGTCTTTTAACCAATATCATCCATCTCCACACGTAAACTGTGAGCTCAGTGTTCTATTCGGCAATTCACTTGACATGCCCTCTGTTGGTTTCTTAACTCCACGATCTACAAGAAATCTAATAAACCAACGTTCAACTACCCAATGACCAACGTACTATAAATTTAAGAGCTTGAGGTTGACACACGCACTAGTGTTGGAGATTCAGTGTCTATGGCCATCAATTTTACCCCCAAATAATTCGATACAAATAATTCACACAACTTCCTACTCGTAGTGAAACCACGTTCAGGATTATATTATTTTGCGGTTATGCCCAAGACTCGGCTCTGAGAATATTATGATGGCACCTAGGAGGATTGGTGGACCATGCATGATCTATGTCACACATCTGTTCATGCGCAATTGGTGTTACAGTCAATTTCTCAGAACAAAACTGCACTATTTATCTCCATCCTGTTATGCAATATATTCACATGGACTGGAAATAATATTGGTCCTCATTCTGTGTTCAATAATATGACACCACATCAACGCGTTAACTGGACACAAGAGGGAATGGCGCCCATTGGTTGACTTAGATCGACTTAGGATAATCTATCACATTAATAACCTGGTCACCTCTATAAAATTGCAAATTCTTTGCCAAACTCGATCTTCGCTCTGTCATGTCCTCACGAACCAATGGCCCACATGCATACGATTGACCTCTAAATGCACAACGTCAACCTTGCTCCGTGCACTCTGTCATACACTACATGTGTATCCGAATTCCTCAATTACACACCAAAAATGATAACGCACTGTAGGGGAGCAGTATTTGTTGCACAGGAATGTTGGTCTACATGTGACCAACACTTCAACGTATCAACATATATCTTCAAATTTCCTCACTGCTAACAAACCATACTAGGTGTTGGGCCCAAATCAATGCATCGAATTCATTTGTCAGAGTCATCTTTGGTCAATTCCACCCTTCAATTTCTTTCCCTGCATGGAACCGTGATTTGATCCAATACTCTCATTCAATTAAAAACCACCAATAAAACCTTGACAAATATTAGAACAACTAGGATTTCAAACTACACAAAAAAATTATCGTTACTGCAACAGATGATGTCTTCGATAAAAGGAATTCGATACCTTCACATTATACCCTCAACACTTTAAAACCCTCCAGCAATAATCACTGTAATTGGAAACTGGAAAAACCATAGGCGGAGCCAAGACCAAGGCTCGATACCACTCGTAATATCCCCAAATGGAATATTTTACTAAATTTATAAAAATTACACTAACCCGACATTTTACCATAAAATTACTGAATTAATAAACGTGAAGATTTACATGTAAAATAAAAATACAAACACTACAATCCATTAACACATCGAATAGGAATAATCTCAGATTTTTATTATAAATGATAACTGGGGTTACATATATATCTAACCCAAAAAGAGTTTGAGTTGGATAACTGGCCATCAATATGAACTGTTGCACCGCTGCACTGGCTTCAAAAACTAAACTCTTGCACTCTCCCTCCGGCAACAATGCCACTCGAACCCATTGTAAGATAATGAAGCATTGATTGAAGATCTCGAATGATCCTCACACCAATCCTCAAAAGCTCCGTGAAACTTCCGAATGAATTCTCCTCAAAGAGAGTTGGGTTTTCGTCCGACACTCACAAATCACCCGAGGGTTTCCGTCCTAGGGCTACCAATGGAGTAGATGTTAATTTTGGACAACTAGGTCCAAAATCCATGTTGTGATGCTCGGATGAAGATGCCAATATTTTTTATTGGACTCCTCTTTCGAGAGAGGTGCAAGATCGATCTAAAGATCATTTTGATCCGATTAGTAGAACATTTATTTTTAATTTATTCAAAATATATGCGGAGTCGACTGAAGGTTTGGAGCCCCAACAGTTGTGTCACACACCCTCATTGATGGATATAAATTGGTCAACGTTGGAGGAAATTTTCACTCATCCATCACATCACATCCTCTCTCTCATTTGATTGGTTCGAGCATCTTTTGGAGTCTCTTCTCTTCACACGTGGGAAATTTCATCAAGGAGAAATTTCGTTTTTGACTTAGGGTTTCTACCGCGGTGTTGGCCAATGTTGACTTTGGTCAACGCATGGTTAAACCGACTCGAATCTTGGCCAAAATTTCGATTTCCTCAATCCACATTTTTTGGCACAAACCACCGAGGCTAGACGTTGAATTTGACTTGGTCTGCGTTGACTTTCTGTCATCATTGCTATTTTTGTTGACCGTTGAATGTGACGAACGTTGAATTTTGTTGACTTTTGGGGTTGAATGATCTCGGTTTGTCCCGGAGGGTTGTGTGACACTTCGGTTGGCTAACACGTATTTAGACTTTGCTTTGGTTGAAGCATCCTACTAACCGTCATAACGCACCATCACAAATATATATTTTTGGCTTGTCTTTCGTTGATCTACTTGGTATGTTCTATTAGCATTTTACTTTATTTTTTTTATGTGATTCTTGATCGATATTGAGATAAAAAAGTATAGTCTGCATAAAGCATAGAACATCTACAAAAATTTCACGATAGAGAACCAAGTTCTCAAACCTCTCACACAAGAAATATGATCTAATCCAAGATATCCCTCAATAGACTCCTCCTTTTCCTTTATAGGTCTCCTAGATCCTTCTATAACCTTATTTTATTATTATTTTATTCATGGAGCACTTTTCCCTCTTATTAAAATATTCATTTTTATCTAGAAAGAGTAAATCGGCTACCATGTCTCCTCGAGTCATTGAAACTCATGTCCAACCATCCCATCATGTAGGTATCCTCATCCCGGTTCCAACGAGCTATTACATTAAGGTGTTATATCATGTATTCATCCCAGAATGCCACCTTGAGCGTAATTAATTGAGTTAAGCCCAAAATAACTCGGTTTTTTGAAAGTTGTCAAAATGCACCTGGGAACGAAAGGAAAACTTCTTGGATCGTCGGAATATATCAAGCGAATGCCACCCGACCTCATAGAAACTCCTCAAAACTCCTCCAAAAATCTCTTGGGCCCGACGATGACACCGACCTATACCCGTGGCTTTGTTTGCTCCTAACTCGGAAGTCCATCCTAACCCTATCATAGGTGACACCGAAAAAGGAATATTACATATTTATCGTCTTGGAGCTTTATTATTGCAAATGAGTTGCTCGTTGGATATAATCTATGGCATTGTAAGTGATTTTTTTATTTTATTATTATTGTTGCTACATACTAATGATTTACACTATAACTAGGGCTAGTTGTTGCATGATTATAATGTGGAATTGAGCAAGTTTTAGAAATATTTTTAATGTATGGGCCAATGTCATATGAATGAAATGTCCTAGAGATAAATTTTTCTCGATAAGCTTTCACTCTTTGGTTGAAGTATAAATGCTTGAAAGTCTCTTATTCTTTTCTCTACAACAATATTTGACGAAGTTGATTTTTCAAGCCTCCATGACCAAGAAACGAAGTTCTTACTCATTAATCATTTTTGACTCCATCTCCCCAAGTGAACTAAGGCACCGATCCATATAAGGGTGATCATTTTATCCATAATTTTTCCCCTTTTTTTCACTTTTTTTCCAAGGTCTAGCCCTCGAGGGTCACCTAGGGCATCAATTTCCGGGGATTGAGCCAAGGAAAAATTTTGATCTCCTAGGAGGCACTACGTTGGTGGGTACCCTCCCTCTCCCCAAAATTTCAAGCAATTTTGATGGTGGGATCTCAGGGAATCCCTGAGCCTTATCTCTAGGATCAAAATCGCCTAGGTATCCCCAAGGGTAGACCTCAATAGGATCAATTTAACCCTTTGAAGTGAATATTCTTGTTTGGTCCTTTCCATTCACCTCATCCAGGATAGGAACATCATTGGTTTCTATATTCCATCCCACGAACTCGGACTAGGTCCACTTGGCTTCCATGTGGTCCCACTTCTCATCAAAGATTATTTGTCAAGGACCATTTTGGAATCCAAATTTTCCAAGGATTATAGGGATTGAGAACCTCATTTGTGAGCCTAATCCTTCCACCTCAACCCTCCAATCCTCATCCCTTACCCCTAGTGGACCAAGCCCCTTTCTTGAAGAGCAAGCAAACTCCATTCTTCAATCCATCTCAAGGAAAGGGTTTTCGGGGTCGCTTTCTAGCCATCCATTTACATATACTTTACAAGTGATTTTGACACTACCGGACTCCTCCCATCGGTGAAATTCCATAAAGAGCAGGGAGTCTTAGTCGTGTGTGACAGTGAGTTAAGCCTCTGCTATTACCCTTGGTCTAGCAGTTGCCCTATTAGGAACCACTTTAGGTCCCCCTGCTAGTTTGAATGGTAACATGCCCAATAATAACTCTGTTTTTTTTAAGTTGTCGAATGCATCAAAACAAAAGGAAAATTATTTGCATGATGGAATATACCAAGTGAATGCTATCGAACATCATAGAAACTCCTCAAAATCCCTCTAAAAGCCCTTGGGCACTGCTGATGACACCAACCTACACCCGTGACTTGTCCGCCCCCAAATATGAAAGTCCATCCTAACCATGTCATAAGGAACACGAGAAAAAGGAAAATTACAAATCCTCCCACCCCAAGATTGCTTGCCCTCAAGCAATCCAAACTTGTGGACCAATCTAGTGGCCAAACACAACCGAGACCCAATGCCCGAATCCCATACGAACCACTGGGTGATGCTTTTCCTTTGTGTCAACCTATTGTGAATAGACTCCACAATTCCCGATCCTAGACCAATCTCTAACTGAACTCGTAATCAACAAATCCTCCCGGATCCCAGTGCCACCTAGAACAAGTATCAAGGCTCCATGGCTCTTGATGTGCTCTAACTCCAACCATGAGCACTACTCCATCCATCGTGTACCAACTCATCACCTCTCTCCAATACAAACCTTGGCATAGAACAAGGTCAATCTCACCATGCCGATGCTTTGTGTTGAAATACCGATGAGTGTCCAGCCCTACATCTTACTACCAAGCTGAAGCATGTAATATCCCTCACCTCTAAGGGCTCTTGCAGTACAATCCTTCGACTAAAAAATGATACTCCATCAATAGGGTACTATCTCATGATCTCTCGCGAATCCAATGCATGGATACTGTGTAAGGAACAAGTCTAATAGGCTGACATGGATCCCTACTCAACCGAGGATACTCTATCCGGTCAATCAACCGGATCTATCTAAGGAAACCCGCCCCTATCACTATAATAGGAAAAAAGTGGGCAAGACATGCTACTAGCCCTATCTATGTACTCCCTGGAGAGGGTTGCATCTTGGAAGTACTATAGCTATACCCTGCATGCCACCGCACCTATCTACACCACATCAATGGGTAAGCCCAAATATGGATTCACCACCATATCCAACAACTCCTACCTCCTCTCGATCGAGAACTTCATGCTCCCCGTCATCTACTAACCTCCCGCAAAACTACCATGTTAACCTCCAACACCTCCCGAGGAAAAAGTGTCTACAAATACTTCCACCCCACAAGTCTGTCTATACATCTATCTTCTCCTCATCGCTGGCTAACCCCAAGGGTGGCTGCTCATCCTCCACCATCACGAGCTCAATATGAACCTCCTACTATCTCTCTCCGTAAGGCTCATCATGCATATCGTGCACATCATCCTCCTCGAGTGACTCATGCTACTCATACTTTGAATCACCACTAGTGACTCATCATCCTAAATGTCTCCCATAGGGTCCATCGACTACTCATCATATAAGTCCGGCATATCGTCATCAACTCTACATGACTCATGCTCCTTAGAGACATCCTCGTATGAATCCATGGACTCGTCCAAAGAAGAATCCTTACCCCTGAAGGTCGGAAGGAATCTCCACCTACTCTACCTCTGTCATCTCCTCGAGTGTCACTTAAGCATGAGTGGTCGAGTCCCCAAGGTCTCCTCGTAGATGAAGCAAAGTCCCTTCTTCCTCGCCTTATTCTTGCTACATGATCCACCAAACTTGAGCAGACTCCTCCCTAGTCAATTGTCTTCCGAACAACTCAATGTTCTACTCAACCAACCCTCGGCTAGTTCACAAGAAGTAGGTGAGACCACCTATTTCTTCCTCCAAATGGCTAACAATTTTGTCTACAATTGTTTGCGAATAACGTCTCCCTCAACTAGTAATGAAGATAAGTGTTGAGGTATAAAGGGTGTCTTTTTAACTCCTATTTATCCTACATTAATTATCAATCCAGTACGAATTTTTTATCTCAAGAGTGTACTCGATCGAGGCAGCAATTTAATCTAAGAGTAATGCTTTCCAATTTGCAGATGACAGTGTTTCAAATACAAGAGTAAAAAAAATGCTTGAAAATGAAATCTAATTGCAATGACATGAAACTTAAAGCTCTAAAATCCAATCATTCGCTCGACAATCATCGATCAAGGATGCGATAATAATAACTCTTTCCTCTATCAATCGATGTAAATGAAATCAAGCATAAAAAAGATCTCCAATCCGAGGACTTAGATAGTAATAGCCAATGTCCTTTACGAGTTGATGATCTTACACTCCACAATAAACAACTAATTGGAAATGATACAATAATGTTGCTAATGGAAATAGAATAAACACGCTCTATGCAATAACATTCTAAAGCAAACCAAATACTTACAGGGAAAGGAATAAATAGTAAAGCTATTTATCGTAAATGAACAACAGATCTATCTAATGGAAATGAATAGCAGATCTATCTAATGGAAATGAACAACAAACTATAAACAACAAAGCTTTATATCCGAAAAGCATAACAATACAAGTTACGAGAGGAATAAATAATCTTGTTATGTTGAAAAGGAAGAGCAACGCAATTCACTCACAATTGATGCAACAAACCAATTTCATAAAACATTGAAACAGATAAGCTATACAACATGGAAACCGTGAAGCAATGCGACTAAGGAAATGAGAACTAAAGCAAACCATCACACAAATAGAATTGGAAAGTAATGGTACGAGATAGTAGTGGATCCACTCAGGGCCGGCCCTTAGCCGCTAGTGAATGTAGAAATTATATAACCGATATGTTATACATCCTAGATTCTCCCCGATCACACAATATTTGACTTCATGCACAATAAAAAATCTCTTCTACTATTGATCATTACTTGTGGAAATAAAATCAATTGCATGCACACATTAAAACCATAAAAATTCACACATATGAACACGAGAATTTATGGGAAATCCTAAAGCTGAAAAACCCCCAACTATCCGTATATTATATGTCATAGAGATCATGTAACAATCATCATACAAAGCTCCTCACAAGCTCTCAGTACAATCTCCAATTTCTACACACTAATCAGTGTCCGATCTAGCAAATCCCATGCACCGATCTCTCTGCCACCTACTAGCCTCGCCTTTAATGCACAATCACCTGCTCGAAGAATGGCTCGAATGAACTCAAATTGGTCCAGCCTTGCTCACGCAATCCTCATTGGCATCTCCAACCACCGTGTGTTGCAAATCATGCAACACTATAGTCACAACTCGATAGTCACACTACTTTTTTCACCTACCTCTTCACCGGTCTCCACTGACACTATCCATGCATTGTAGTTAATCGATGTATTCTTCGATTGATTAATGAGTTAATAATTAGTGAATTAATTAATAATTAATTCACACCACTCTCACTAGTGTATCAATCGGTTAGACTAGATACAACTAGCTCAACTATTTTTAACTAAGTTAAACTAAACACAATTCCACCAACTACCTCAATAACTCCACCAAACTCTGTCACATGAGTTCTAATTGAAGTCTCCATGCAATAGCTCCACTTAACCCTCAAGAATAGCGTAATTCCTTCCATCGCTCTCTGTGCCACATCCCGTGCACTTAATCGAAGTACTCCAAGAGAATAAGATAATGTTTATAGTCCAAATATTATTAAGAGCTAATAATATTCAACATATCTATTTTTAGATCGGCAATCTAAAAAATAGATTCCACCCAATATGTCTAAAAATATAAGTCCATCTATTTTTTCCAACTTTTACCAACCATCCACAAATAGCATCCCGCAACTCATAGAATATGATCGACATGTCTAAAAAATAGACTTTGCGACAAAAATCACCCGTGTGGGCCCCACCTAGTTTAGGCGATTATTTTCCAACTAGGATCGGGAATGATGTTTCAAGATACCTCCTTCACTGTTTCTTGTTGCAATCTTCAACACTCCCTCTCAACAAGAAAGGTATGTCTTTGCATGCGACATGCAACTCCATGCATTCACCTTGCAACCTTTGCAAGCACCATGCAACTCCATGCATCTGCTCTCCGCAACTCTCCCGAAACCGAATAGGCTCCAAACAACTCAATCAATCCGATGCATCTATCATCAAAGTCTTCGACTTCGCTTAGCTACCGCACATGTCTTCGTGAACCACTACGCTTTTGAACTTTGCACCCATGCACTCGCACTTGTCGTCAACTTCGAACCATGCTCCGATGATCCGACACTCGTCACTTTGATCCGCTCGCATCAATCCAACCGATCATGCTACTACTGCTTTGTGGGCACCTCGTAGCCGTGTTCAATTCATGAGATCCACACAATCTCAATGAATCCCCGCCCGGGAAATCTCCTCTTGGGATTACCCATGCATGTCGCCCCCACCTCTCACCTAGTGATATAGTTGCATGCACTCCCTCTACACATCCGGCATGGAATTTCTCCCGCATGAGTGGTTGATCCCACTCCATGATCCTCATCTTGTGGCTGCTCCACATCCCGAGGTTCACTCTTACCTGCATGAAAATCCTTCTCCCTCTCAAGCTTCAATTTCTTGGCTTTCTTGCACTTCCCAACAGTAGGAAGCTCCGTGGAAATCTCATCTACAACAAATCTATAAAGATTCTTCTCGCATCTCTAGTTATGGTCTGCTCCACAACCTTACGAGACTCGCTTTCTCATGCTTTCGCATGTTAAGAGGCTCCCTCTCAACCACCAAGTCACTAACCTATGCTTTTCTCCCCAAAGCTTTGCATGCATCTTGTACCTCGATGCATGTAGATTCTTGGCTCGCGCACATTGCAATTGTCCCGCCGTCGCAAAATTTTCTAACAAAAGAGCCGATTTTAAATCGACGATATCTCCCTCATCCGAGCTCCAATTGAACCGATTTTTTTTTAAATTGGGTATTTTTTTTCACAAGGAATCCAAATATGCTATTTTTTTTTAAATATTTCCCCAAAAATTTCAGATATTCTCTCGCAAACTTGCGCACCCAAAATTTCTCGCTCTCATTCCATGTAGAAAATCTATAACACAACTCCGATACCATGTAGAAATTATATAAATGATATGTTATACATCCGAGATTCTCCCGATCACACACTATTTGACTTCATGCACAATACATAATCTCTTCTACTATTTATCATTACTTACGGAAATAAAATCAATTGCATGCACACATTAAAACCATAAAAATTCACACATATGAACACGAGTAATTTATGGGAAAGCTTAAAACCCGAA
Source organism: Pinus albicaulis (assembly GCA_034641835.2). Classification (NCBI taxonomy): domain Eukaryota; kingdom Viridiplantae; phylum Streptophyta; class Pinopsida; order Pinales; family Pinaceae; genus Pinus; species Pinus albicaulis. The sequence goes on from JAXQQM020083801.1 coordinate 83,284, forward strand.
AAGCTCGCCAACTACATGTATATTATATGTCATAGATATCATGTAACAATCATCATACAAAGCTCCTCACAAGCTCTCGGTACAATCTCCAATTGCTACACACTAATCAAAGTCCGATCTAGCAAATCCCATGCACCGATCTCTCGCCACCCGCTAGCATGCCTCCCTATCGCGCAATCACTCGCTAAAGAATGGCTCTGAATGAACTCGAATTGGTCCAGCCTTTCTCACGCAATCCTCATTGGAATCTCCAACCACCGTGTGTTGCAAATCATGCAAAACTATAGTCACAACCGATAGTCACACTACTCTTTCACCTACCTCTTCACCTGGGTCTCCATCGTAATCGTCCATGCACTGTAGTTAACCGATGTATTCTTTAGTTGATTAATGAGTTAATAATTAGTGAATTAATTAATAATTAATTCACACCACTCTCACTAGTGTATCAATCAGTTAGACTAGATACAACTAGCTCAACTATGTTTAACTAAGTTAAATCGAACACAACTCCACCAACTACCTCAATAACTCCACCAAACTCGTCACATGAGTTCTAACTCGAATTCTCCATGCAATAGCTCCACTTCACCCTCGGGAATAGCGCAATTCCTTCCGTCGACCTCCCTCGTGCCACATCTGTGCACTTAACTAAAGTGCTCCAAGAGAATAAGATAACGTTTATAGTCCAAATATTATTAAGAGCTAATAATATTCGACATATCTATTTTTAGACTGGAAATCTAAAAATAGATTCCACCCAATATGTCTCAAAATAGAAGTCCATCTATTTTTCCAACTTTGAACAACCATCCACAAATAACATCCTGGAACTCATAGAATATGATCGACATGTCTAAAAATAGACATAGTCTAAAAATAGACTTTGCGACAAAAATCACCTGTGTGGGCCCCACCCAGTTTAGGTGATTATTTTCCAACTAGGATCAGGAATGATGTTTCAGGATGTCTCATTCACTGTTTCTTGTTGCAATCATCAACAATGAAGAACTGCCGAACTACTCCAGTATCAAATAATGGAACGACAACCCGATTATATATTAATCATATGTAACAGAGTTTACAAGCAATCGCACTCTGTTTTAACCAACGAGAGTCGATGAGAAATTGTGAAAATACAACAGGAAGTCTGAATAATTATCATACATTATACATTACATATCTCGATTTCTACAAGTGTCGACCTTTATAACAAACGGGATGAAACAAGAAAGACGATAAGCTTTGAGCAACGATCCTTCCTTTGGCTGTGCACTCCGATCTCGACCTTCTTGTCTGGATATGGTCTTTTGTTGAAGGGACAATAGTTATTTCTGCTTTGTCTTTTTCCCCCGAATGGTGGCTTCCCACTTCATCTATTTTCTGCATATAAGAAAAGACGATCTTTAATAAAATTGCAAAAATCACTAATCTCCTTAATTCTATTTTAGTTCTTCAATATATTACCATTCTAGAATATAAAGGAGTTATGATTAAAGGAAAAATATAAATAAATAAATGGAAAATTCATACCTTTTCCAATGCTCAACACACCCCCCTGCTTACTCTTTTTCATGTCCTCATTTAAACCATAGTTTACATGTAAAGCAGTGAGAGAATAGGCTAGAGAGGGTTTTTAATTAAGTGGTCTAAAACCATGATTTTCAGCTAAAAATTCAAAAAAATGCCCGGTCTGCCCTTCAGGTAATTCATATTTGGCTTTATAGTCTGTTGCAGGATACCAGATAATAGGGCTTCAAAATCTACAACCTAACCAATACGAGACTTCACTCAAGATGAGGTTACTATAGATAACCAGGCGGTTGGTAGCTAACTGAATTTTTTTATAATTGAATGGCTCTCTGTCTTGAATATTCCGATTGGAAATATTCCATCAGAGTTTAGCTGCTACTACGACCTCATCTCTGATGGACAGAAAATATTCTACCCCATCCAGGGTGATTGCTTTGTGGATGGGTCCCAATTTCTGGATCACAACCTCCTTTGTCATTAAGCTTTTCTGCCTAGCACATAATTGTAATGGGTGTCTTGGTTCACCCCTAACCCAAAGGTCTAACCCATTTTCTTGTCTCTGAAAAGTGTTATAGGCCTTGAGCCATTTTAACTGGCTAACAGCAAATGAAATGAATGCTTTATATTGGACATCACCCAGAAAAGGACTGGGATTTGTCTCCATTTCCTCTGCCAATATAAAATTGTGCAAATAAAATTCACAGAGTAAGTGTTGAAATTTTACTCCATAGAGTTTGCAGCAGTTTATAAAGTCATCTACAGTTTCTAATTCTATAGGTTTTCCTGCCTTAACAACTTTAATTTTTAACTGCAAATATCTTTCTAACAAAAACAAAGCATAATTTTTGGCAGGGGACCCAGATGCTAGAACATCTGTATATAGAGAACAGAGAGTATCCATTTGATTCCTGACTGTTCATAGTCTATTCCTTACCTCTTCAACTTTTTCTTCTGACTTCCGACATTTATCGAAGGCTTCTGCCTCTGATGCATTGACGTCCTTCAATTGCTTCTGTAACTCTTGGTATTTCTTCCTAGGAACAGTTTCTTCTTAGAGCTTTTCTCTAGCCCGCTAAGCCTGTACCAGATCCTCTCGGATTTTTTCTATAATAGGGTCTTTGTTTATCAAAACATTTTTGGGTTGAAGATCTACCTGGGATTTCTTAGTACAATGTCGAGTGCCTACATTCTGTGTCTCTTTGTTGGCCATACTACTAGAAGAAAGTGCCTCCGTCTTAACATCTTTATTACATACTTGGACATTTTTCAGTTTGCGCAACTGCGTTTGTAACAACTGCCTATTGTTCCTTGCTATCCTGAATGAATATGGGCTCAGTTTGAGTCTCCATGGCCTTCGTATTATGGGGCTCTATTTGGATGGCTGCATCACTTGTTTTGGGGGTTCTTTTAGATATTTTCCCCCTTTTTAGAACCCTTATCTTCTATCCGAGTTGTTTTACTAATTTTAGCAGCTTTTGCTGTTCTTTTCGCAACTGCTTAATTTCATTTGTCTTCTTCTTATTTTTCTTGGGAGGAACAACTGTTTCCTTTTCTTGACTTGGCTGCTCAGCTGGGTTTTGTTCTTCAGGGACTGTGCCCTTGTCTTTGCTTGTTTCCACATTCTTTGTTTTCAACACTTCTTCAATGTTCGTGTTACCCTGACTAGGTTCCTGAGGGGAGGAAATACTAGTTTGATATATTATCTCCTGAGGGGCTTCTGCTTCTGCCTCCTCCTCGTCATCCATTTCCTCGGATGTATCCTTGCTGTGGATAGAATGTTCCTATGATTTCTCTACCTCAATATTGAGGTTGAGCGGACCCTGGGGTTACATATACCCACACATATTGGCGAAAATTTGGGCCAATTTGTCCTCCTGCAGTACACTCTGTGGTGGACTTATGGTGGAGGTTACGAGAGGTTTTGCTTCCTCTCTTTCTTCTTCACTGGTTTGTTTAGTTTCTTCCTCTTCCTGATTTTCTCCTCCTTCCAGTTGCAGGGGTTTCTCATCTCCATAACTAGGTAATTCTAAGGGTTGGTTGCTGCTACTCTGGAGGTTTCCCAACATTCCCCTGCTTCTTCTTAATCTGGAGGACTGCCTGCATTTTAGAGTTCTATTTTCTGTGCTGGTGATTCTTTTTCATTTCAAGGCAGGTAAGGTTGTTCCCCTGTCTATTGAAAATAACAATTCTTCCCAACTAGTTTGTTGCTGAGAAATACTGTAACTAAATATTAGTCGAATTAAACAATGGTGGCTTACTACCATCTGTGTATGATAGGATTTCTTTATGCTCAAAGCAATGTCATGCAGTAAAAAATTTAAATATGTAGGAAGATTCACAACACATTTTTGTTTTAGTACTACTAATAATTTGAGGTGGTGTGGTCTTACCACATCCTTTCTTCCGTCACATGTAATGTAGCTTTGCACTACTCTAGCTAGTTATGCCTATGGTACCCCCAGAGTTTCCGGCTGGACCCCTTTTCCTTTGACGATCAGGGTTTTTCCTTCGTCCTAAAAGATGTTCATGGCCTCTTGAAGTCTCAATTTTTTATGGGTCCATACAGGTCCAACTGCTGGTAGAATGGACACCTAATCAATTACTGCATTTTTCACTGTTATTTGCCTTCCTCTTACTATGGAATAGTTCTCCTGCAAGTTCTGAAAAAATTCAATGGCCACAGTTTCATGGGGCTACTGTAGTCGTGTAAGGTAGGTAATCCACCCTGCTCTCTCCAAAATTTCTCATGAAGCATCAGAAACTGTGAGAACTTGAGGTTCACTACGTATTGCTCACCCTCCCATTTCATCTAAACCCTGCACACTATTAATGTTTCAAAATAATACACAGAAATGGAAATGGAACAGCACCTCTTACATATCAGAAAATACCATTAAAACTTGCTATTTCCGAGATCTGATGAAAATAGGGAATTGACCCGTATGCAGGCATATTTTGGAAGTCACCTACACCCCCCTGAAATATGATAGGCCGCCCTCGACCATCAAATGGAGGAGAAGCATACTGGACAACAGTCGTATATATTCATGACATGATCATAAATTATCGAATTACTGAAATCGAGGCATATTATGAAATCATGAATAGATATGTAAATGCTATGTAATGATTCATAAATAGGGAAAAGGAAAGCTAACATAAATAAAAGTGCATATGCTGTCATTATCCACTTAAACCATTATGACTGATTTATAAACAATATTTCATGTATAAGAGGTTCAACAAATAAGTTTAGGAGCATTATCTAATTTGAAATTAAGATAAATATATAAGAAAAGGGTTTATAATTGCTATTGATTTGTGAAAATATGACTTCAATACCATCAACAGAGCTCTGTTGCCCACAGGTGTCTATAACCTTGACAAAGTTTCTTTTTGACCCTTGGAACCATAATCCTTTATATATGCCTAGGAAAGTGCTTTGTGATGTCATGATGGAGGCCATTGTGCTGGCTTGGGAACCAGATGAATCACAATGACATTCACCAAGAAGGAGTGAAAGGTGGACAGGCCAGCTCGTGATGAGACTTCCTATTCCAAGGGCTTTTTATTTTTCTGAGTTTCCCATTGGATCATATCCCAGGTGTGGTGGCCATAATGGGAATGCCACTTCACTGCTGCCTTATGATCATGGTAGGCTGGCTCTTGATGAGACCCCCTATCCTCCATCTGACATATCATAGAATTTTTAGTAATCGTATAGATATATTTCTTTTCTTTTCTTTTTCTTTTATATAGCACTTGACTATTTATGTACAAAGGATGGCTCAACACTCCTTAAGAATAGGGATGGTGGAAGAATTTTGAACATCTCAATAGAAGAAAATATTCCCTTATTCTTATTCAATAATAAAATTCAAAGAGAATTATGAGGATTAGGGAAGAACCAACATGATAAATATAATCAATCAAATTAGTTTTAGTGAAAATAAAGACAACAAAGTGATATAGATATTTTTGTCCTTTCCTTTTTTCCTTATCAATACACAACAATTTCTTTAAAGAATCCAATTTCTCCTTGATATGTTGATTCCAATAACCTCTAATTTTTGTGTTCTTGCATAAATTTTTATTTTTTTCTTAAAAGGATCATGAAGAATTCACAAAAATTCTCAAAATGTTGTTCTAAAAAAAGAAAAATGCACTCAAAAAGTGTTTTTCCTTAGATGGAACATATGTTGTTCCTTAGATGGAACATCTGTTGTTCCTTAAGACGAACAGCAAAAAGATAAAAACACACAAGTTGTTGTTCCTTTAAGAGGAACAAAAGCTATTCCTTAAGCGGAAAAGCAGATAAAACACTCCAAATCGAGAATGTTGTTCCTTAGAAGGAACAACAGAAAGTGAAAAATAATGGCGAAGGGGATATTCCTTTTAAAGGGAACAACGAAGACAATCGGCGGAAATGTTGTTCCTTTTAAAAGGAACAACAAAAACAATCAGCGAAAGTGTTGTTCCTTTTGAAAGGAACAACAAAAACAATCAGCAAAAATGTTGTTCCTTTTTAAAAGGAAAAACAAAAACAATCAGTGGAAATGTTGTTCCTTTTAAAAGGAACAACAAAAATAATCAGCGTAAATGTTGTTCCTTTTAAAAGGAATAGCAAAAGGATGAACACGCAGACATGTTGTTCCTTAAGAGGAAATACTATTGTTCCTTAAGAGGAACAATAGTTGTTCCTTGAGAGGAACAACACGAAAAATAAAGGCACACAAGATTGATGTCTTTCGTTAAGAGGAACGGCTGTTGTTCCTTAAGAGGAACAACAATTGTTCCTTAAGAAGACCAGCACAAAAAATAAAATCGGTAAAAAAAAACACTTCTTACAAGCAAAATTAAAAGAAAATATTATGTACAAATTTTAGAAATAAAATAATTGTTTAGTGAATGAATGTTGAGGAGGATTTATCATCCTCGGCAAGAATCTGCATAGTAGAATCTCCCCGTAATTGCTGGTAAAAGGATTCTTGATTAAGTGGTTTGTGGTAAAGTCGTACTCAATGACCGTTTGCTTTGAAAGAATGTCTAGATCCATCAATGGTAGTTAACATAATGGTGCCATTATCATGCAATTTCTGTATCTCATAAGGTCCAATCCATCGTGTCTGGAGTTTTCCAGCGAAATCCTGAAACCTGGAGTCATATAGGAGTGCCCAATCTCCTTCATGGAAGATTTTATTTTTAATGAGGGAATCGTGCCATTTTGCTCTCTGTTGTTGATTTAATGCAGTGTGTTGGAGAGCAGAGAGCCTAATTTCATCTAACTCATTGATTTGCTGTAATCTGCTAATTTGGGCCTCATTTAAATTCAGACCCACCTCCTGGGCTATTCTAAATGTTTTAATTTCAAATTCTATTGGAAAGATGGGTTCTTTTCCAAATACTAATTGATATGGTGAATACCCAGTGGTATTTCTCCATGTTGTTCGGTATGCCCACAAGGCTTCCAACAATCTTGAAGCCCAATCACATCTATGTGATGCAACTTTTTTTGTAAGTATTGCTTCTATCACCTTATTCGTGCTCTCTACTTGGCCATTTTCCTGTGGGTGGTATGGGGTTGTAATTTTGTGCTGAATGTGGTAATTTTTTAATGTTGTAGCGATTTTATTACCTACAAATTGCGGTCCTCCATCTGTAATTATGTCCCTTGGGAGGCCATATTGCACAAATATTTGGAAAAGGAACTGTATTACAGAGTCCTCTGTAGCTCTTGGATGTGCCTCTACTTCATCCCATTTAGTAACATACTCTGTTGCAACTAGTATGTATGTTTTCTGATTTGATGGTGGGTTAATAGGACCAAAAAAATTGAGTGCCCAGCACTCAAATGGCTCGATTACTAACTGTGGATTCAAAGGAATTTCAGCAGACTGTCCAGGGCATCCCACCCTTTGGCAACTATCACAGGCTTGTACAAACATTTTAGCATCTTTAAAAATTGTAGGCCAATAATAGCCTGTTTTTAAAACCTTGTGACCAGTCCTATGATCTGCAAAATGTCCGCCACATGGCCCGTCGTGGCATGCTTTTAGGATGTCAAATATTTCGTCTTCTTGGATGCATCTTTTGATGTGCATATATGCTCTTGTATGAAATAGGTAGCCCCCAATCCAAGAGAATCAGGTAATGTGATGTACTATATGTTTTCGTTCATTGGGCGTTAGATGCTTAGGTAATTTACCTACTGCTAAATAATTTGCAACATTAGCATACCATGGGGTTCTGGCAATAACAACAAACAAATGTTCATATGGAAACTAATCTTTGACTGCTGCTGCGTCTGTTGGTTTTGGCATTCGTGAGAGAAAATCAGCTACAGGATTCTCTTTTCTAGGTCAGTCCTTTATTGTGATGTCAAATTCCTGCAATAGAATCAACCATCTTGTTACTCTACCATTTGTAACAGTTTTATTTGCTAAAATTTTTATGGTAGAGTGATCTGTATATAAAACTACAGGATACCCAGTTATATAATGTCTAAATTTATTTACAGCATGTATTACTGCTAAAAATTCTTTCTCAGTCACAGTATAGTTTAATTCAGTAGGAGATAGATTCTTGCTAATATAATAAATTGCATATGGTTTTTTATCTTCTTTCTGCCCAAGGACTACTCCGATAGCTGTGTATGAGGCATCAGATGAAATTTGGAATGGAAAATCCCAATTTGGCCCCCTTAGCACTGGGGCTATTGATACAAGCTTTTTCAGATCCTCAAAAGCATGGTCACATTTATCTGTCCAAATAAAATCAAAATTCCCTGTTAGTACGTATAGAGGTGTAGCTATTTGAGAATAATGCTATATGAATCTTCTATAATAAACAAAAAATACTAGAAAGCTACGTACCTCTATTTGTGTGGTAGGAGTAGGTATTAACAAAATTATCTGAATTTTAGCTGGATCTACCTGTATTCCAGCTGCTGAGATATAATGACCTAAGATGAGTCCCTTGGTCATCATGTGAAATTTCTCATGGCTTAAGCAGAGCCTGGTGGAAATACACCTTTGCAGCACCTTTTCCAATGTTTCTAATGCTGGCTCAAAATCATCTCCATAAGGTGTGAAATCATCCATATATACTTCGAGCCCTTCATTTATTAAATCTGAAAAGATGCTGAGGATGGCCCTTTGAAATGTGGCAGGGGCATTGCATAGGCCAAAGGGTAAAAATCTGTGAGCAAATGTTCCCCAAGGATAGGTAAAAGTAGTCTTATCCTGATCTTCAGGGGCAATCTAAATCTGATTGTACCCATTGAAGCCATCTAAGAAAGAAAAGAATTTCTTTCCTGCTAATGTATCTAATACCTGATCAATGAAAGGAAGGGGAAAGTGGTCTTTCTGGGTTTCTTTGTTTAATTCTTTGTAGTTTACACATATCATCCACTTTCCATTCTTCTTTGGCACCACTACTAGTGGAGAGACCCACTTGCTATCAGATATTGGATAAATAAATTTTACATCCAAAATTTTTTGTAATTCAGTTTTGACAATGTCCTTAAGATGAGGGTTTAATCTTCGTTGGGGTTGGTGAATGGGTCTAGCATCTTTTTCTGTATAGATGTGGTGTGTACATAACTGGGGATCAATTCCTTTCATGTCTGGGTAATCCCATGCAAAAGCTCCCTTATATTTTTTCAGTAGTTGGACCAACTCCTCTTCTTATTCAGCACTCAGATTTTTGTTAATGTTCAAAGTTTTTCTTGGCTCAATTTCTATAGTTTTGCTATTGTAAACAAAAGTGGTAGGTATTGATTGATCTTGAATGTCTTTCATGGGATCTTCTTCTTCTTCATTATCAAATGCTACCTTGATTGTGTGACATTGCAAATGGGATCTGGTTTTTTGTTGGTTAATGAAACTGTTAATGATGTCATCCTCTATTTGGTTTCTAAAGTCGAGGGCATCTTCTATAGTTAATGGTGATCTAATGTTTTCTATGAGGTATGATAGAGGTTGTTTTTTTGTTTTTATTATCGTTAGGCTTGGCTGGGATGGAGGGTATAAGGCTAAATTCTTGACATAACTCCCTCTAGTTATAGTCATGTTGCCTTGCCGGTAGCCAATGTAAGCATCAGTAGTTGCCAGCCAAGGTCTACCTAAGATTAAAGGGTGTCCATCTAGCCGGTTTTTGGGGTTAATGATCAAGAAGTCGGTAGGGTATTCCCAGGAGTCTAAATATACCATTACATCATGTAATGTACCTTCTGGCTTGACTACCGATAGGTCAGCCAATTCCAATAAGGTTGTTGTTGGATCTAATGATGTAATGCCAAGTTTTTGACAAGTGGTGGTTGTTAGGATATTAATTGTAGCTCTCAAATCAACTAAGGCATTTGGAAATGATTGTCCATTGATTTGCGCCATAACTATAGGATTTCCTGGGTCCTCATACTTTACAAGTGCTTCTCTTCCTGATAGTAAAGCAGATAGAGTGCCGACTACTTGGACGGTTGGGTTAGTTGTTGTTCTCCTCTTTGGCTTTCTTATACATAGTTCTTTGATGGTCTTTGCATAAATGGGAATGTCTTGGATATATTGGAGGAGTGGGATTTTTATACACAAATTTTTCAGTTCTCCTAGAAGATCAAAATCAGGATGTTCTACCGGATGAGGTATGATTAGTCGTTCTGGGAATGGTGGAGAGGAGGTGGTTGCTTGCACATGAGTTTGTTGTCTAACCACATTCTCCTTTTGCAATGTTTGTTCTGAAGGTAACTGATTTTCAACTTGAACATTTTTGTCTCCCTCTGATTCTATTATGCGCCCAGACCTTAGTTGAAGGTCGTTGCACTCCCTTAACTCGGTTTCTAGTTCTGGTGCTTCAATTATTTGAACATATTGAACCGGTCTATTATTAGGGTTCGGGTTGGGAGTTGCGGTCTTAATTTGTTCTGGGGGTTTTGTTGCAATGTATATGGTGCTGGCAGTGTAGGTGGAGGGAGAGGAATTGTTCCAGCTAGTTGATTCATAGATCTTTGCCAGTTCGACTGCCAGGTCTTACTCTGCAAGGTGGAGGGGGACCATTGTGTTAGATATGTATTATTTTTCCAAAATGGTAGACAGTAAGGAAAGTTTGGCCAATTGGTTTGATTTGTTTGATTTGGCCATGGTGGTGTAGGAAATGGCTGATGTGACCAACTGGGAAAGGGTGGCTGATTTTGCCACATTCCATTATATTGTTGAGCATTATACTGAGGAGACTGAAAAGAAGAGGATGGATCAATGGGCATACCTTTTTGTCATGGCTGACATTGACGGCGTTGATTGAGTAGATATACCATTTTTTTTTATTCTTCCGCTTCTTTGTAGACTGCCTTCAATCCCGGGAGTGAGGGGAAACTTTCTGTGGAGTGATATTTCGTGCAAATGGCACAGAATTGGACTGTATCCAGCAGACACTCTTTATGGCTATGTTTCTTTTTGCATCTAGGGCAGAATATTGCCAACTTTTGTTCTGCTTTTTCTTGCTTTTATTTAGCTTGCATGATATCGAGCTGCGTTGTTAGAGTTCCTAGAATATCAATTTTGAAATCTTCTAGTAGATTGCCAATTTCTGTGTGGGTTATACCTCCATCAGAGCTCTTGCTATCCCTTGTGATCACGTCACATTCTACTGGTTTTAGTCTTGTGCTGCCTCTCGAACTCCTAATACATAAATCAATAATGTCGGTAAAATTTTCCTGATATATGTCACCTTTGCCCATGATGTTTAATGTTTCAACCCATTGTTCCTTCATCCCTTTAATTAATGTAGTTTTTAACACATTATCAGGTAAGGGTAAAGATGCATAAGGTGATCTCTGGAGGTTGTATTGAAAGCGTTCTACATATTCCTCCAATGTTTCATTAGGTTTTGCTGTCATCTAAAATATTTCATCCTTTAATTCCCTGGACCTACAATAATCCTGATATTTCTTTAGAAAAGCAGCTTTCATCTGATCCCAGTCATTTATAACACCTCCACCTAACCCCATAAACCATCGTAGAGCTGCTCCTTTTAATGTGGAGGGGAATAATTTTAGCTTTTGGGGATCGGTGGTATAGTCATACCCCCTGCATAATACATCGAATTCAAATAGAAATGCATTTGGATCTTCCGATGTTAAGCCATGGAATGTAGGAATATGTTTGAGAGGAATGGCCTTCATACGTGCATTAACTGCAGTGTCCACAATGGGATATTGCAGTGTGGAAGTTTGGGGTGGTTGCTGGTTGTGGGCCATTTGATCAAATATGTGCCAATATCCTTATAGGATTTCTAGAGAATTATTCCTAGGTTGACTAGAAGGAGTAGGGATGACCTTAACAACACTTCCTTGGTCTAGGATAATTAGTGTCCCTTGTTGAACTATTATCTGAGGGGATTTTATTTCTTCGGGTTCTTCAGCTTTGTTTTGGATGATTTTGACAGCACTTCCCTTATCTGGGATGCTTAGTGTTTCAATTACTTCAAGAGGGGATCTTGGTTCTTCTACTTCCCCTGTTCCTCCTCCTCCTTCACGGAGATTACTAGAGTTCCCTTCTTGTAAATAAATTGGGCGATAATTCTCAATTTCTTGAGAATCTTCCTCAGTCTCTTCTATTTAGCTATGCACCTCAGCAAAAGCTACAGATGGTGATTTTGTGGCCCGAAAGGAGCTAGTAGGTTGTCTAGAAGCAATTTTTCTAGGGCCTACTAATGACTGAGATTCATCTTTATTAATGATATTATCGATGAAGGTTGTTCTCCCAAGGGTCACCAGTCCCTTAGGTTTTTCAGGTCTGGGAGGAATTTTTTTATTATTAGATTTTCTAGTTATTCAAAAAACGCAAGCATTCATTCCTACCTTAGAATTCTATGCAGTTCTGCTATGAAGAGGGCAAGTGAACGAGCATGTTCCTCGTTCATTAAGTAGGTTCTTACCTTCCATTTTTAATACCCAGTTCTCCTTTAGCAGAGAAAATCAAATATACATCACTCTTTCTAAATAGCTACACTCTCCCCGGCAACAACGCCAAAATGTTGAGGTATAAAAGGTGTCTTTTTAACTCCTATTTATCCTACATTAATTATCAATCCAAGTATGACTTTTTATCTCAAGAGTGTACTCAGTCTGAGGCGGCAATTTAATCTAAGAGTAATGCTTTCCAATTTGTAGTACAATGTTTCAAATACAAAAGTAAACAGATGCTTGAAAATGAAATCTAAATTCAATGACATGAAACTTAAAGCTCTAAAATCCAATCATTCGCTCGGCAATCATCAGTCAAGGATGCAATAGTAATAACTCTTTCCTCTGTCAGCTGATGTAAATGAAATCAAGCATAAACAAGATCTCCAATCTGAGGACTTAGACAGTAATAGCCAATTTCCTTTATAGTTGATGATCTTACACTCCACAATAAACAACTAATTGGAAATGATACAATAATGCTGCTAATGGAAATAGAATAAACACGCTCTGTGCAATAACATTCTAAAGAAAACCAAATACTTACAGGAAATGAATAAACAATAAAGCTATTTATCAGAAATGAGCAGCAGATCTATTTAATGGAAATGAACAACAAATCTATCTAATGGAAATGAACAATAGATCTATCTAATGGAAATGAACAACAAACTCTAAACATCGAAGCTTTATATCTAAAAATCATAACAATACAAGTTATAGAGGAATAAATAATCTTGTTATGTTGAAAAGGAATAGCAACGCAATTCACTCACAATTGATGCAACAAACCGATTTCATAAAACATTGAAACAGTAAGTTATACAACATGGAAACTGTGAAGCAATGCGACTAAAGGAAATGAGAACTAAAGTAATCCATCACACAACTGGAATTGGAAAGTAATGGTACAGATAGTAGGTGGATCCACTAGGGTCAGGCCCTTAGCCGCTAGTGAAGCACCGTCGAACTACTCCAGTATCAAATAATGGAACGGGAACCCGATTATATATTAATCATATGTAATAGAGTTTACAAGAAATTGCACTCTGTTTTAACCAACGAGATTCGATGAGAAATTGTGAAAATACAACAGGAAGTCTGAATAATTATCATACATTATACATTACATATCTCGATTTCTACAAGCCCTGTCCTTTTATAACAGCCAACAGATGAAACAAGAAAGACAGATAAGCTTTGAGCATCAATCCCTCAGGATCGAGAGATCCCGAGGGATTCACTCTATCCTCTAAATTTAGTTATCGTTTTGTCTTCTTGCGCTGATGTCGTGATTTTCCTTTCCTTCCTTTGGTTGTGCGCTCCGATCTCGACCTTCTTGTCTGGATATGGTCTTTTGTTGAAGGGACAACAGTTATTTCTGCTTTGTCTTTTTCCCTCGAATGGTGGCTTCCCACTTCATCTATTTTCTGCATATAAGAAAAGACAATCTTTAATCAATTTGCAACAATCACTAATCTCCTTAATTCTATTATAATTCTTCAATATATTACCATTATAGAATATAAAGGAGTTATGATTAAAGGAAAAAGATAAAGAAATACATGGAAAATTCATACCTTTTCCAATGCTCAACAATAAGATATCTTGAATGTTGTCTTTTACCTCCTCAAGATACTGCTCTTTGATTTTGATGAAGAAGAATTGACAAATCTGAAGGATCAGATCATCCTGCTCTAGATCAAGCATGACTACATAGGATTTTATTTTGGTTAGTGTCTAGGATCGCACACCTTCTATCAAAGTTGGAGCTCTGGGTGTCATGCAACCCTGAATAACACTCTACAATTAATTGAAAGACCCTCTTCATGATTTCATCATTGTAGGAAGGAAAGGGTGCTACTATACTCAAAATATCACTGAATCAAGAGGAAATTATAAGCTTGACTCTCTCACCTGGATGCACTAAGAATCTGGTTTGTACCAATGCAAGCATAGTTGGCTTCAGAGCCCAATTTAAACTCCAATTAGATTGTTCCACCTTAGAAAGACAATATTCTAGTTTTTCCAATGTGAGAAAGTCATTTTATGATCTTCTAGTCTTTAGTTCCATCCCAAGTGCATAAAGCCAATTTCCCAATTATTTTTCCTTATGTAAATCCCTCTGTTGCTTCTACCTTAGCATATTATGTGTAATATTCCCAGTTAGCAATAGCTAATTGGAAATATTAATTTTGACTACTTTACTTTAATAAAGTTAAGTTAGAAATAAAGTGGGTGAAGAGGGACACTTAACTCACACTTAGGATAAAATAATTTCCTAAAGTCACTTGAGAAACATGATTAATTGGCAGCGTGGGGCCTAGAGGTCAAATTGGCAGTGTAGGGAAAAGGACAGCGTAGGAAATGTGTGCCCAAGCCAGCGCAGAGAGAGGGATAGAGTGGCTCAAGGAGACAGCGCAGTTGATGGTGGGGCCTAGGTGAGAGCAAGGCTCTCCAAGCATAAAAAGGGAGAGGGTATCCTCATTTCATTCATTATGATTATGCATCTTTGTTGTTTGTCTTTTGACATTAAGCACACTTGCTGTTGAGAAAAGTCTACATGTACTATTTAGTACACTGGGTGTCTCCGTGTGGATATCCCAACCTTAGCCCCAGGGAACTTCGAGTGCCTACTCGGGTGAGGATTTCCATCTTTTTTTTGTCAGAGAGAGTTGCAGCAACCACGGTTGGGAGCATTCACTGGAAGAAACAATGTAGCTAGTGAGAGGGAGGACGCAGTCTTGGAAGGAGGTGGTTCCAGATTAAGGGTTTATTAGGGGATTCAGCCCGAGAGAGTTGGAGAGGGGTTAGCCCTTCCCTATTCCATCATTTTGGTAGAGTCGGAGGCCATTATTTGCATCAGATCATTCAGGGCCAACGTTTCTCATTGGGAAATAGTGTAGTGCCTCAAGGGAGTCATTTTCGGAGGTCAGCCATTTCTGGAAAGCTTTCTAGGATTTTCTGGGTATTGGGTGGAGAGACCATTCCCAAAGTTTCACAATTTTCCGAGGAGGGGAGCAGCCCCAAATAGTCATTTCATTCCAGCAATAGCAACAACACAACATCAACACCAGCAACACTGGAGATTACGTAGTCTTTGAGGGAGCATTCATTCTGGGTTATCTTCTGAGAGTATTTATACGCTTGCCTAATGCAGGCCAAGGTGCCATCGTTCTGATCACCTTTTGTACTCATTCCATCTTTCAATATTAATAAAATGACTCAATGTTCTCCATATTGTATGTTTTTCTTATGATGTCTCTTTAGTTGCTGTAGTTCTTTGTTTATGTGCTTTATATTGATGTTTATTTCCATTCAAGATATTACAGTGGTATCAGAGCTCATAGAATTGACTCAGCCTATGGAGTAGATTTTCTGTGACACCAATAGGTAAACCATACATCTGTTACCAAGGGAGGAAGTACAAAGACTAGGAGCGGAGGTTAGATATCACCTTCGAGGAAGGTGATGGCATTCCAGTAGTGGACGTAGAGGAGGAGGTACCAATGGCAGAGGAAAGAGATGCTGGGAAGGATTTTGGGGAACTTCTCCTAAAATCAATGCAGGATTTGTCGAGATAGATAGAAGAGATGGGGAAAAGGTTCATGACAGAGTATAGAAAGCATGAGACCCCAAGGGGTTTCCATATCGGAGAGGGCTTGGGCACATCCCATCATTTGCAGGAGCACATCATAGCACATCAGATGGCATCACACACACCTCCCCATTCCACGATGCCTACGTTTCTTGCTGCAGACACTAGGGAAGGAGCACAATAGGAGAAGGAACCAACACACATGGGAGATTACTTTGCTGAATATTAGTCCTATGGTCAGGAGTTCAGAGATACCCTCACATTCGATGACTTCATTCATCTCAAGTGGGACAGTAGACCCTGCAACCATCACAGGGGGAACATGCACTCACATGACGGGGATGTACAATGCACTGTAGGTAGGTTCTATCTACCGACATTGGACAGATCATCCAAGTGTTCGACAAAGGCTTGGGTGGAGAAGTTGGATAGATATTTCCAGCTTAACCAGATGGTAGAGCCAGAGGCCATCAAGGTGGTAGCGCTACACTTGGAGGGCGAGACCCATGAATGGTGGTTTCATAGGATGGCTATGCTGGGACACTCAGGAGTGACAGTATATGCCGAGTTTACACGGAGGCTGATAGACAAATTTGATCGAAGGGATCCAGAGGAGCAATTTTTTGAGTTGACTAAGATGAAGTAGACCGGAAGTCCGGACACATACATCTCAAGGTTCTTGAGACTTTCCGTGATGGTGCTTGATTTATCCGCAACCCGAATGATCTATATGTTCATAGACGAATTGGAAAAGCCTCTACGGGAGTTAGTCAGATCGACGGGGCCAACTACACTCCATGATGTAGTTGGGAGGACTCGGGATTTGCAGGATGCACTACCCCAGACTAGAGCTCCTTTTCCCTAGAGACCAGCATTCCAGCCGAAGGGGAAGGACGTGAGGGTTCTGCCTCCAAAGGGGAACCAGGGCAGAGGGCTAGTGGATGATGATACTAGGAGATATCTGAGGTGGAAGAGGCTATGTTTCACATTCCAGGAGCCATGGGCACCAGGACACCATTGTGTTGCGGGGAAGGCACATTACATCGAGGTCTTCTCCGACAGTAGCGGGGAAGAGGAGGAGTATGAGGAGATAAAGGCAGGAGGTAGTAGCGCAGCACAGAGGGGAGATCATCTGCCACCTCCACCACCAGGAGCGAGAGGTGTAGCATTTGCACCTACTGGGGGAGCCCTTGCTTCTTTGCGAGGAGTTCCCAAATACTTGACACTGCGTGTTCGAGACACAGTATGGGAACATCGTGTTTCAGTATTAGTGGACAGTGGGGCCACCCAAAATTTTATTGATGCCCAATTGGTAGAGTGGAGGGGCATACCAATGGAGAGCTTTTATGGATTTTCGGTACTGGTTCTAGGTGACAAGACTATGCAGTGTGCTAGGTATGTGCCAGCCCTAGCAGTGACTATGGGGACTTACACCCTGACAGATCACTTCTTCGCGGTGGACATTCTGGACACCAACGTGATACTAGGGGTGCAGTGGTTTATTACACTAGGTAAGGTCACCACTAATTGGGAGACCTTGGATATGGAGTGGACGGAAAAGAAGACCGGGAGGCACGAGAAGATTCAGGATATGCACACCTACCCACCACAGACATTTTCAGCACACCAAATGGAGGCAGATTTTCGGAAGGGAGACATAGAGTGGGAAGTAGAGTTGCATGTTTCACAGGCAGGATCTATAGGGCAGGCCATACACCCAGATGTACAGTCTATTTTAGAAATATATGCCACGGTTGTAAGAGAGATACCACCAGGGCAGCCGCCAGATCGGGGGTTTGAGAACATGATTAAGCTGGAGCAGGGTATCTAGGCTGTCATCACTACACCCTATAGGCATCCTAAGGCCTACCGAGATGAGATTGAGAGGGCCATCCATGAGCTCTTAGCTCTTGGGCACATCCGTCCTAGCACTAGCTCCTTTGCTTCTTCAATGGTGTTGGTGAAGAAGAAGGATGGCACACTGAGGATGTGCATTGACTACAGGGCCCTAAAAAAGAAGACCATGAAGAACAGGTACCATATCCCATAGGTAGATGAGCTGATGGATGATCTGAGGGGATCAAAGTTCTTCTCGAATATTTATTTGAGATCCGGGTATCATCAGATTCGCGTGAGGGAGCAGGATATTCCCAAGATCGCTTTTAGATGTCATTACGGTCACTTTGAGTTTTTGGTGATGCCTTTTGGGTTGACCAATGCTCCGGCCACATTTCAGTCATGCATGAATCACATCTTCCGCAGTCACTTGAGGAAGTTTGTGTTAGTGTTTTTCGATGAAATCTTGATTTACAGCAGGACATGGGAGGAGCACCTATAACATATTGAGGTTGTATTGTGCATATTGGAAGAGCAGAAATTTTATGCTAAGCTCTCCAAATGCGAGTTTGGGCTTATAGACATGCTCTACTTGGGGCACATCATTGGGGTGGATGGAGTGAGGATCCATGAGGAGAAGATCATGGCCATTAGGGATTGGCCAGAGCTGAAGAATGTGATGGAGCTTCGGGGGTTTATGGGTATCTGCACCTACTATTGAAAGTTCGTCAAGGGATTTTCCAAACTTACTTCACCCCTTACAGACCTTACCAAAAATGGGGCATTCAGTTGGATGGATACAATGCAGATGGCCTTTGACAGACTCAAGGAGGTGATGAGAAGTTGTCCAATTTTGGCATTGCCAGATTTTACGTAGCCATTTGTCCTAGAGTGTGATGCATCAGGGGAGGGGATAGGCATAGTTTTGATGTAGGGAGGCCATCCCATAGCTTTCAAGAGCCGGAAGCTACTGTCGCATGAGAGGTTATATGCTATATACAACAAGGAGATGTTGGCCATCATGCATGCATTGGCCAATTTTTGGCAGTACCTGGTAGGGAACGGGTTCAGAGTGAGAACAGACCACAACAGCCTCCGATTCTTTCTAGAGCAGAAGCAGTTGCAGGAGAGGCAGCAAAAGTGGGTCAGCAAGATCCATGCATATTATTTTGACATCGAGCATATCTAGGGGAAGAACAATGTGGTGGCCGATGCACTTTCACGCAGACTAGCAGCGTTGTCCTTGATGAGTCTGGATATGGGTTGGAGGGCTCAACTTTTGGTAGAGTACTCCACGGACCATTTTTCTTGCGAGGTGTTGGACAGACAGCTTACAGATGACAGGTATAGGGTGATGGATGAGGTGATCTACTTCAGTGACAGGATCTTCTTGACTGAGAGCTCCAAGCTCAAGGAGAAGATATTGCATGCCTCACATGACTTGCCATTATCAGGCCACCAGGGGTTCACCAAGACCTATAGGGCCATCAGAGAGAGGTTCTCGTGGAAGGGCCTCAAGGAGGATGTACTCTGGCATGTCAGGGAGTGCGAAGTTTGCTAGCATAACAAGGGGGAGATGAACCATCCAGCAGGGTTACTGCAGCCTCTTCCCATACCTGAGGGGAAATGGGAGAGTATTTCTATGGATTTCATCACAGGGTTTCCCACTGTACAGGGCAAGGATTTCATATTTGTAGTTACCATCGACTAACAAATATGTACATTTCTTCACCATATCAACAATATTTATATCACAACATAGGTGTAGTTATTTTTCGTGGATTTTGGAATATTGTATGGTCTCCGAAAGACCATTTTCGTTACGCAGATGTATGCACAAGTGGCAGTTTTTATAGGAGGTTTTCCATTTGGTGGGTACCGAGTTGACCGAGTACTAGTTACCACCCACAAGGATGGATAGACATATAGTGGACGGATGGTTAACATACTTACGAACAATGTTAGCTTTTGTGCTTTGTGATGTATGACAGGATATTTATTTGGGGGAGTACTGTTACAACACCACTTACATATGTCTATCGGTATGTCTCCATTTTATGCTTTATATGGGTATCATGCTTTATCTTTTGCTGACGTGATGTTTGGTGCTAGCAAGGCCCCTAGGGCTAAGGATTGGATCCAAGAGAGTCAGGATACACTCCGGGCTCTTAAGGATAACATAGCTACAGCGCAAAATCAGTAGAATTTGTATGCCGACGGGGGACGGGTTGAGAGACAGTTTGAGGTAGGGGACTTGGTCTACCTACGATTGCAACCATATCAGCAATCCACTCTGAAGCAAAAGGGGGTCGAGAAGCTCAAGCCCTGCTTTTATTCAAGTGGTGCCCAGACACGCGTGATTTAGAGGGTCAATATGAGTTGGAGCTACCCACAGGTAGCAATATTCATAACATTTTTCATGTGTCATGCCTGAAGAAGGCACTGGGACAGTAGGTGACTACAACTGAGGAGCTTTTTCCCACCGATGATGAGGGGCATCTGGTGCTACAGCCGGAGGCCATTATTGAAACTAGGGAGAGGAAGCTACGGAGCAGGACAGTTACGGAGTACTTGGTGAGATGGAGGAACCTACTAGATGAGGATGCCACTTGGGAGAGTAAGAATATTTTACAGCATCAATCATTTCAGTTGCTTGAGGACAAGCAACGTTTTTCCAGGGAGAACTGTAATATTCCCAATTAGCAATGGCTAATTGGAAATATTAATTTTTGACTACTTTATTTTAATAAAGTTAAGTTATAAATAAAGTGGGTGAAGAGAGACAATTAACTCACACTTAGGATAAAAGCATTTGCTAAAGTCACTTGAGAAACATGATTAATTGGCAACGTGGGACCTAGAGGTTGAAGTGGAAGTGTAGGGAAAAGGACAACATAGGCAATGTGGGCCCAAGCCAGCGCAGAGAGAGAGGGACAACGTGGCTCAAGGAGACAACACAGTTGATGGTGGGGCCTAAGTGAGAGAAAGGCTCTCCAAGCATAAAAAGGGAGAGGGTATCCTCATTTCATTCATTCTGGTTATGCATCTTTGTTGTTTGTCTTTTGACATTGAGCACGCTTGTTGTTGAGCAAATTCTGCACGTACTATTCAGTACACCCGGTGTCTCTATGCAGAGATCCCAACGTCAGCCCCAGGGGACTTCGAGTTCCTGCTCGGGTGAGGAGTTCCATCTTTTTTTTGCCGGAGAGAGTTGCAACAACCACAGTTGGGATCATTCACTAGAAGAGAAAACACAGTCAGTGAGAGAGAGGACGTAGTCTTGGAAGGAGGTGGTACCGGATTAAGGGTTTATCAAGGGATTCAGACCGAGAGAGTTGGAAAGTGGTCATCCCTTCCCTATTTCATCATTTTGGTAGAGTCGAAGGCCATTATTTGCAGCATATCATTCAGGGCCAGTGTTTCTCATTGGGGAATAGTGTAGTGCCTCAAGGGAGTCATTTTCGGAGGTCAACCATTTTCGCAAAGATTTCTAGGCTTTTATGGGTATTGGGTGGAAAGGCCATTCCCAAAGTTTCATAATTTTCCGAGGAGGGGAGCAGCCCCAAATAGTAATTTCATTACAGTAGTAGCAGCAACACAGCAACAACACCAAAAACATTGGATATTACGTAGTCTTTGAGGAAGCAGCCATTCCGAGTTATCTTCTGAGAGTCTTTTTATGGTTTCCTAGTGCAAGCCAAGGTGCCATCATTATGATCACCTTTTGTACTCATTCCATCTTTCAGTATTAATAAAATGGCTCAACATTCTCATGTTGTCTGTTTTTCTTATGATGTCTCTCTAGTTGTTGTAATTCTTTGTTTATATGCTTTATATTGTTGTTTATTTCCATTCGGGATATTACATTATGGACCTATCTGGAAAATGGTCTATTGTTTTTCTTGATTTATTGGTGCAGAGAAGAACCATGTAATGTATTTAAAGTGTTGTTGCTCCCATCTTAATTTATTAAGAGAATTTTTGAGGTCTTATAATTTCTTTTCAATACCCATTCCACCTGTAAATATCTTATGATAATTCTATGGGCCCCATACAATCATGATGACCATTATTTTTGACACCAAATTAATGTGACCCAACTCAGCCACACATTTATTCTGACTGTCAACCTTGCCAACAGTGAAGTTCCTTCCAGAAAAATCCTTGACCCTTCAATAAATTTATGAGTATGTATTTAAAGTTTTTATTGATTCCTTTTGTCGTACATTTTGACTACACACTACTGTAGGTACACTCTCAGAATTTTAACATAGATAAGTAAGCACAACAGTCGATATGCATCCCAAATAAAATATCCAAGATTTCAGATACACTTTTATAATGCTCAGAAATTTAATAGATCTCTGATACATGAAGATGAATAACCCATAACAACTTACTTTGCACCCACTTTTCAAATACCATTTCAGTATAGAAAAACTCAAAATGCATACATAAATATCAGCACTCAACAAGTGATTACATGAGAATTTGAGATAAGAATAAAGTGCACAAAATTATGAGAGGATACTGGTATGAAGTAGCTGCCAACCGAAATATATAAATGACAGTCCTCTTGAGATGATACCCCAGCTTGTGATACAAAGGTACACTGCCCCTGGGTGAAGCTAACAGTCTAGACTCCCCAAAATATAACCACCTGTCCAATTCAGCAAGTTGTGACAGTTTCAAACCTTTCAGAAAAGCATCCCATGAGCTCTCGACCAGCGTGTCAAAAAAATCAGGTGTGTACGCATAGGTAAGAATATATTAAGCTCCCCCGCAAAGTGAAAAAGGCCACGAGAAAATCTAAGGTTATTAGTGTTTTACAACAATTATAATGCATCTCTTCTAGCCACAACAACACTGTAAACTCGTCCCTCATAGAGTTACGCACAACCAACAAGGAATGAGAATGCTTTGGCTCACATCTAGACGTAAGCTCATCTTTGACTAACCAGAACTCGACCCAGTGTTTAGAGTATGCAAAAATCAGCGTAGAAGAAGAAATTTGCCTCTCTTGAGCTAAAACTTTGACCATGTTAAGCCCAAAAATATCCATGGTAATCAAGTTTCATGAAATTTGGGCTTGCAAAATCAATCGACCTTCATTTAACCATTGATCAATAATGTGCACTAGGTCAGAAAATTTCGTGAGAATGTATCCTAGCACACAAAGACTCCCCCTGGTTTCCTGTAGCAACTCAAATGGGTCCCAGTGAGAGAATGCACCAACAGCTAATACGACCTCCAGATAATACATCAAAACCAATTTTAAGTCTAGAAGCTAGCCCTTCTAAACTCAGAAAGGGATCTATCTGTAAAATTTAGCTTTGTTTTATGTAAATTTTATGCTAGTTATGACTGTGAATTTTTTTTTGTTTATGATTTATTTGATTGATTTGGTTGATATAATTCTTTATACTTCCATTGGGCTATGGAGTCTGTAAAACTAACTGGATCTGCATCAAAATTTAAAGGAGTTTCACTGGGCAAGGTAAGTGAACTAGTTGGATATTTTTTGAATTTAAAATGATATGGAATATAAGAAAAGAAAGATTCAGTAGAAAATAAAGAGCAATTAAGGATTCCTTAGTTTGACTTCAGAAGAAAACATAAAAATTACTTACAACCAGAACAGGGTTTATTTTTCAACAAATCCTAATTGTCACCATTTCTGTAATGTAGTTAAGCTTTAAAGAAAGAATAGGTAAAGGAAAACCATGAAATATCACATAAACAAAAGAAGCACATCACCAATTTTCCAACCACATGAATCCTGTGAAGAATGTCCTTGTATTAATGATCAGTCCATCGAATGGAAAAATTACAATAGCTTTCATAAAATAATGTTCAACAATCAACCTGGAATACTTCAAATTGTGAAGTATTTATAAAATATTTACAAAAATGTTGTCTCAACTAACAGGGTATATTTAGCAATAATGTAAGTAAAATTATCTACTCTGCTGACTAATAGGCTAGGTGGAAAACTGCGTTGAGAGGTGGCTATGATTGGGAGGAATATGTTGGTGAGTTGGCATGTCTATTGTTGCTGCACTGGCTGATCCTATAACTCATTTTGACCTTGCAGATGATGATTCTTTTGAAGAGAATTAGCAGGCATGTGGGGATGATGACAACAATTGTGATTTTCATAACTACCTGGTGGATAGCTTTAATGAGCAGCAGATTATTCCCATGCAGGGAGGAGACCAAGGAGATAAGCTATCGATGGTGAGCCAACATGGTGAGAACATAGAGGATCTTGAGAAAACCTGTAGAGATACTGACAACAACCAAATATACATCCATGTTCAATGAGTCAACTTGTGTAGCACACAACGGAGCACAATATCCGTGATGAGCCATTTTTGCAGAGTCATCCAATGGTGCACGCTGAGCCCATGGTGGAGGAGGATGGGTAGTAATCCCTGGGGCCTGTCTATGATGAGGCACATATACATGTGCAGGCTCCCAACAGAGAGGTAGTAGCTTCAGACATTGGTCATCAGAAGGCAATGGGGCCTAACAAGACAGTTTTGCAGGTGACGAATGGCCAATGGAGTATGGAGTTTTCGGTCAAATGAGGGAGGCTCTTTTGGGGATTGTGATGCATCTATCTTTGGGTCTACCCATTGACGAGGTGCAGGTAGATGTAGTGGCAGTTAGCAAATCTGCGATATTTCCAGGCAACAATCTTCTCCAGGAGTACACAAACAGGGTGTGCAACAAGGGTTGCCCATTTATAGGGAGAGAGGCAGGCATTCCTAGACATATTTGTTTGATTTCTTGGGAAAAGCTGCATGAGTTGAGCATGGTGTAATTGAGTGTACTCATACCATATATAGGTTCACATGGATATGATCCTTCCCATAGGATGGATTGGTGAGAGATCACGAGTTGGTATCCTTTTAGTGGCACGATATTCTCAGTTAGGAGCACATCACAATAGGGACCGTTAGACATGAGGAGTACTACATGCTTCAGTTGGCGGTGGGAGGTAGGCCAACAAATTCCCAGCATTTTAGGTCTACATATCCATAAAGTGACTGACCTTGGCCTATGCCAAGGGTTGGACTGGAGTGTGGTAATGATTTGGTACGCTATTGATGGAGCGAGTTGCACATTCATAGCGGGAGCTATAGCACAAAAGGAGCCATGGAGCATTGATGCTTGTTCTTGGTGTCAGTGTGATACAGGAGGATTTTTTGATGACAAGTTCATTTAGAGATTGGTCTGGGATCTGAGCATTGAGGGGTCCATTCATGGTGGGTTGACATAGAGGCATAGCATCACCCAGTGGTTTGTATGGGATCCAGCCATTAGGTCTCAATCGCATTGGTCCACCAGACTATTCCACAAGTTTGGATTTCTCAAGGGTAAGAAATCTTGGGGTGGGAGGATTGTGATGTTCCTTTTTTTTGGTGTTCCTTATGCCATGGTCAGGATGGACTTTCAGGGTTGTAAGCAAACAGGTCACTGGTGTAGGTTTACATCATCAACGGGCCCAGGGGATTTTGGAGATGTTTTATGGGGCCAAGAGGAATTCACTTTCCATCTTGCATCATCAGGATTGATTTCGCAAAACTTGCTTCTCATTCCATTACATTCGGATAATTCCCATAAAATGGGTTATTATTATGCCTAAATTAATTACGCTTATGGTGGCATTCTGAGAGGAATACTTGACAGAACACCTTAGTGTAATAGCTCATTGGAACTGGAATAATAATATCTACAGGATGAGATGGTTAGTGGGGATTTCCAGTGGCTTGAGGAGGCATGGTGGCCAATTTACCATTTTCCCACATTAAAAGGATATTTTAATTGAACTAAAAAGAGGGAAATGTGCTCAATGATTAAAATAATAATAAAAATAGGATCTTATAGAGGGGTCCATTAGATCTATAAAAAGAGGAGGAGGAGGCCATTAGAGGACATCTTGGATTTGATATTTCTTCCTGTATGAGAGGTTTGAGAACCCAGTTCTCTACTTCCTTGTAGCCCCAGGACAGAAACCCTCGGGTGATTTAGTGAGATTGGGCAAGTACCCATCTCCCCTTGGTGAATTAATCCAGAATTCATAGGAGAGTTTAATAGTAGTAGTCCAGGTCAATTTTGGAGGGCCATTGCAGTATTGGCACAGATTATTGAGGCCAACTTCGTCTCGGCTATATTGGTCTGCTTGTAACCCTATTTTATCTATTATAAATAAAGTTGAGATTGCTCCTGCTCATCTTGTGGTTATTTTCTCTTATTCTATTGGTTATATTTTTACATGGCAATGTTTTGTTAAATAAATGGTAATTTTTATGGAGAAATTCTGGTTGAGTTAGATTTCTGCAAAATTATTCAAATATCTTCTTTTGGATATTAGAAGATTGTTCCTACTAATCCTATGGTTATTTTGTCGTATTCTATTGGTTATATTTTTACATGGCAATGTTTTGTTAAATAAATGGTAATTTTTATGGAGAAATTATAGTTGAGTTAGATTTTTCAAAATTAGTCAAATATATTTTTTGGGATATTACAACATGTGTGTGTGTTAGCCCATTATTTTATTTTTTGAGGGGCTCTTAGGCTAAAATAAACAATAGTAGGACATTTATATATTAGAGATCATTTCATTTGATCTCTAATCATCATCACACTTGTAATTAGGCCTCATTAAGAAATTTTTCCTATCTAGTGGAAGATTTGGATTCACCGGATGTAGCTCTGAAATTTGTAGCTTATTATTGGATACTCTTTGGAGCTATTCTTTTGATAATGGAAGGAATTCTTGCATGTTATATTGTAAGTGCTCTCTATTGTTGAATATATATTTTTTTGTGTAATATATGGAATTATTGATTCCAAGCCATGGTAAAATTATGCCATAAAAGAAAAGGAGGAGGCCATTGAGGGATATCTTGGATTAGATCACTTTCTTGTATGGTAGGTTTGAGAACTTGGTTCTCTACTCTATTGGTAGCCCCAAGATTGAAACCCTTGGGTGATTTGTGAGTGTTGGAAGAAAACCAATTCTCTTTGAGGAGACTTCATATCAGAAGTTTTGTAGAGCTTCAGAGATATTGGAGTGAGGGTCATTCATATCTTCAACGGGCTTTTCAGTCAATTCAATGGTAGTTGTTGTTGGAGGGAGAGTGCAGCAGTTTAGTTGGAGGCCAGCGCAGTGAAAAAATGCAGTAGATTTTCTTGAGGCCAGTTATATTTCAATTATCTCAGCTATCTCTCTCATTTCGACATGTAACCCCAGTATATTATAATAAAGTTGAGTTATTTCCTGCATTATGGTGTTATGGATTTGCATGTACTAGTATGTTTATTTTACATGGAAATCTTCTGTTAAAATGCATGTTGATTTTATGGCATAATTTGGGGTTTAATTTAATTTATGTAAATTTGGTCAAAATATCCATTTGGGGATATTACAGTGGTATAAGAGTAGGATCTTGGCTCAGCCATGGGGAAATATTCCTCCGAGTAAGGAGGGTTTTAATTGTAGATTGTTGAAGGAGCCAAAATTCATTTTTGAAGGGCCAAGTATCGCTTCTTTGAAAGTTTCGCAAATTAAAAATTGCAAGGCACCGTCAAAATTAAGGAGCCACAATTTAATTATTTCAAAGGAAACAAGGTAGACTCATGGCAATCTTGAAACGACTAAGTTTGATGCTTATTATTGTGGAGGACATCCATCAAATTGTATATAACATCTAGTGGGGGCCGTAACATAGTTCAAATAAATCTTATGGAGTATGAATCGTGGTGGGGGTCGTACCATAGTTCAAATAAATCTGAGTCGTGGCACATTATTTTATTAAAATAAAAATAAAAAAATAAAAAAGGATCAACTATAATGTTGGCATGAAGCATTAGGGAGAGCCATGCATTGATGAAATCCCACATCGCCTAATTTAAATTCAGACGCCCATGAATTCCGTCGGAACTGGTATGAGTGCCAAGAGAAGGGAATTCGCATTCATTTTGTAGAAAATTAATTATTTCTGGAGGCTGAGCCACAAGGTCGAGGAGCTGAGGTATTGTTTCTGCAGACCGCGAGCTAGATGGGGCAAAACAGAGTTTAATAGGGACAATTCTCGTGATAGAGCAGTGGGCATGGGTTCTTCTTTGAAAACTGGTATGCCAATTTCCATTGTTGGGGCCGAATTATTTCTTGAGGACGAGTTCTATTCTCCTTTCTAAGTGTATGAAAACAGAGGTTTCCAAATCGATTTTCAAATTGATAATTAAGCCAAAATTCTAGTGCGTAGAGACCAGAATTACCAAATGCAAGAAGTGGCTAAATTATTTCATGAAGACACTACAAGATAAAGCCAAATCGTTGGTTCCTGAAGGGTGGATGATTTTTTCTCTCTATTGTGATCACTAAATGAGCTACATCATTTCTGAGTTGAATTGCAATGAGACGTCATGAGTATAATATTGTTACATTTTATTTGCATGGCGGGGAGTTCCATCAAAATATTTTCTGAAGGGCCGCATTTGTATTTGGAAGGCCAACTTTATGGTTCTCTGGCTAGCTGAATACCTTGTTCTCAGGCTACGTTGTCTCCATTCTCATGGATGAGATTACAGTAGATGGAGGACGCAATCTCTAGTATCTGAGCAAACCAGGAGCTGGGTTTAATGGTTGTTGTACGCAGATGCTAACAGAGGCAGATTTACAAGAATTAAAGCACACTGAAAAATGTCTATCACACTTGCTAGGTGCACACTGGGAAATGGGGATAGATTTATATTGTAGCAGAGTACGATTTTGGAGCCTACATTGTTGGTATTGACTGATAAAGATTGCTATTCAGAGAGTCAGTTTGCGGGAGACAATAAACCAGGTTCCCTTGTTCTTTTACTTGCTATGTATACTCATGTTAAAAGGTATATAAAATTTCCCTAATATTTATATCAGCATTGGATATTTTGCCTGAGTTTATTATATATATTAGTCAAGGGTGTTTTTATTCTATTATTAAACCTTTCTTGTAATTCTTTGAGTCAAGAGTATGCTGATGGTAGTAGTATGCCCAAAAATGTTGATAGTGATGATACTGTTAGAAATGAACATAGTTGTTGTTGACAGGGTTTATGATGATGAGCAATGTTGTTGAATGTTATTATTTCCATAAGCCTCATATATGTTTCTACTAGGGAGCCAACACAACTATTGAATCACGAAGTTTTAAAAACACCTATTAAACCAACACAACAACACCCCAGTGAACCATGACACCCAAAAACTAAACAGAACAACAAACCTCTTTCAAGAGGGATCTATGCCATTCTTTAAAAAGAACAATCAGAGGATGTGCAGAAGGGGCAGGAGATAGGACACAAATTATTTGCACTTGGGACAGATTTGAAACACATGAAGATGACATGGAGAGCCCTATCCAAACTTTATGAACTTAATGAACTCCTTTCCAAAGTAATCCAGTTAGAAGGAAGGAAACTGATTTGGGCTCTAAAACCTGTTATGCTTGATCTTATACAACCCAAGTTCTTGGAAGAACCTTGTGACGGGTTCAGACTTCCAGTTGCATCATGCCTCAGTAACATTATGAGGTTGACCACACCAATAGCTCCTTTTAGTGATGATGTTATGAGGGAATTTTTTAAGTTAGTAGTGGGGACTTTTCAATATTTGGACAACAATGCAAGCTCCACCTTTGGGAAGAAGCTTGAGGTTCTAGGAAGTATGGCCACATTCAGAAAATATGACATCATGTTTGATATTGAGTGTGATGACTTGATTCTGCAGATGTTCCAATGCTTCTTCAATATTAGGAGACATCATCCTAACACCATCATAGCACACATGTAGTCCAACTTGTCGTCATGATGAGAAACTGTGAGACCATTTGCCAGGAGTTGCAAACTAGGTTGTTGGGCATTTAGAGGAGAGAGAATTTTGTCTCACCTGCTGCTTATCAGCTAGCACAAGGGCTAGTTGAGCAGAATATTGGGCTATTCAGGAGACAATTGACCAGGGAGGAGCTACTCCAGTTTGGTGGCTTAGGTAGCAAGAACGAGTTGAGGAGGAAGGGGCTTTGCTTCATCTACAAAGAACCTTGGGGGTCTGATCACTCATGCTTGAGTGATGCAGATGATGTGGCAAAGGCAGAATAGAAGGACATTCCTTCTGTATGCTAGGATGAAGACTCTTCTCCAGATGAGTCCATGGGATCATATGAGGATGCTTCTAGGGAGCGAGAGCAGTCATGCAGAGTTGATGACAGTAGGATAGAGATGTATTCCAGTGTGCAGGGTGAGTAGTCAGGAGACCCTACGGGAGATACTCTAGGTGATGAGTCACTTGTGACGATTCAATCGGAGCCTGAGTCCGCAGAGGAGGAGGCTATGCACATCATGCATGATAGTCCTTTGGGGGAGAGCCAGATGGAGGCTCACATTGAGTCTGTGATGGATGTGTGGCTACCCTTAGGGTCAACCATGGGTGAGGAGTAGATGGATGTACGTGCATCTAGCAGGGAGGCAGTAGTTGCAGATACTTATCTTCATGAGATGTTGGAGGTTGATGGGATAGTTCTGTGGGAAGCTAATATACAACAGGAGAATGACATTCCTAATCAGGAGAGGGATGAGCTATTGGAGATGGTAGAGCATCCATCTTTAGGCCTACACACTAGTGAGGTGCAGATAGATGCACATGTAGTCAACATTGTTATAGTACTTTCAAGGAGCAGCACTCTCCAGGAGTACATCTATGGGGTTTGTAGCATATCTTGCCCACTTTGGCTCATTATAGAGAGAAGGGCCTTCTTCTATAGGAAAATATCGTCGGCAGACAAGACTAGGCAGCACGAGTTGAGTATGGGCTGGCGACCTCACACCAGAATTATTCTGTATGAAGATGTCACTACCTATTCTTCTTTCGGGATAGATTTGCAGGAGATCATGAGTTGGTATCCTATTGACGGTATGTTCTTCTACATAGGGACCATAGCAGAGTAGGGACCCTTACACATGGCAGATGCAACAACTTCCATGGGTAGTGGGGCACAGGTTGGTAGTTCTTCAGCAGTCCATACCAATTTCAGGAGAGCAGAGTTAGCATGAGATCAAGTCAAGAGTTGGATTGGAGAGAGGGGATAAGTTGGTACATAGTTGGTGGGGGATTTTATACAGTCAGAGCTAAAACACAGCAAGAGCCATGGAGCATTGATGCTTTTTGGCGGACTTTACTTCATGGAGCATCAACTATAGGTAGAGGCAGTGTGCAGTCCGAGCCGTGGGACTTGGGCAATGATTGGCCATGGTGGCGTTGGGATCTGGGAGAATTTTTTGATGACATGTATAGTGAGAGATCAGTTTTGGATCCCGAAATTGAGGGGTCTATTCCAGGTGGCTTGACACAGGCACATAGCAGCACCTAGGGGTTTGTATGGGATCTGGGCATTAGGTCTTAGTTGCATCAGGCCAACAGAGTGGCCCACATATTTGGATTACTTGAGGGCAAGATATCTCGGGGCGAAAGGTCTATAATATTCCCTTTTTTTTGTCACCTTTGATAGGATTAGGTTGGACTTCCAGAGTTAGGAGCAGATAGGTCACAGGTATAGGTTGGTGTCATCAGTGAGCTCAAGGGATTTTTGGAGGAATTTTGAGGAGTTTCTATGAGGTCTGGTGGCATTCGCTTGATATATTCCATCATTCGATCAATCTTCCTTTCATTCTAGTGCATTCCGACAACTTTTGGAAAATTGAGTTATTACTAGGCCTAACTCAATTAATTATTCCTAAGGTGGCATTTCGGGAGGAATTCGTGGTAGAACACCTTAGTGTAATATCTCGTTGGAACTGGGACGGGAAGATATATAGGATGGGATGGCTATGGGTGATTTTCAGTGACCTGATGAGGCATGGTAGCCAATTGACCATTTTCCTACATTAAAATGAATATTTTAATTAAAGGAAATGTGCTCAATGAATAAAATAATAATAAAATAAGGCTCTAGAAGGATCCAGGAAATGCATAAAATAAAAGGAGGAGGCCATTGATGGATATATTGGATTACATCACTTTCTTGTATGGTAGGTTTGAGAACTTGGTTCTCTACTCTATTGGTAGCCCCAGGGCGGAAACCCTCGGGTGATTTGTGAGTGTTGGACGGAAACTAAAATCTCTTTGAGGAGACTTCATATCAGAAGTTTCATAGAGCTTCAGAGATATTGGAGTGAGGATCATTCAGATCTTCAATGGGTGCTTCAATGGATTCAGTGGTAGATGTTGCCAAAGGGAGAGTGTAGCATTTCAATTGGAGGCCAACGCAGTGCAGCAGTGTAGTAGATTTTCTTGAGGCCTGTTATATTTCAGTTTTCTCAGCTATATCTCTCATTTAAGCATGTAACCCCAGTATATTATAATAAATAATATTTAATTCCTGGATTATGGTGTTATGGATTCTGTAATATTCCCAATTAGCAGCAGCTAATTGGTAATATTAATTTTGGCCAGTTTTTCTTTTCTAATGTTAAAGCTAGTTAATAAAGTGGGTGATGAGACACATAACCCACACTTAGGAAATAATTATTCCCTAATTTCACTTGAGACAATATTACTTAAAAAATTGGGGTACATTAGGGTGAAGTGACAGTGTGAGGGAAGAGGCAGTGTGGGCAGCGTGGGCCCATGACAACGTAGTTTAGTGGGGACAACATGGGCCAAGAGGGACAACGCAGTTTGGTGGGGCCTGGGTAAGAGAAAGGCTCTCAAAGCATAAAAATGGGAAGAGGCTCCTCATTCCCTCATTCTATTATGCATCTCTGATTTCTGTCTTTTTACATTGAGCACGCTTTTGTTGTTGAGCGAAGTCTACAAGTGTTGTTCAGCACACCGGGTGTCTCCGAGCGGAGATCCCAACCTCAGCCTTGGCGGACCGAGTGCCTGCTCAGGTGAGGAGATATATCCATCATTTTTCAGAAGGGATCCATATCATTTCAGCCATGATCACACAATTTCTTGGATAGCGCAGTCTCTTGGAGGGATTACGCAGTTTATGGTAGAGGCAGTTCCGGGAGTGAGGAGATATCAGGGATTTCAGCCCAAGGATAGTGTGGAGGGACCAAGCCTTCACTAGTTATCATTTTAATACATGAGGATTCCATCATTTTTATATTTATCATTTAGGGCTAGCGTACTCACTGGGAGTGTGTTATTTTCCAAGGGAGGCCAAATTTCGGGGTCAGCCATTCCAGGATTCCTTCCTGGCTTTTTCTGGGTTATTGGAGGAGAGCTCATTTCCAGAGTTTCACATTTTTCTGAGCAAGGGAAAAACCCCAAATATTTATTCCATTCCAGCAGTAGCAGCAGTCGGGCAATAGCAACAGCAGAAATTGGAGATTACGAAGTCCGTGACAACGCAACCATTCCTTGAGCAATTATGAGAGTTTTTCTAGCTTGGCTTGTGCAAGAAAGGGTGCCATCATTTTGATCACCTTTGTACTCATTGCTATCTTTCAGTTATATAATAAAATGGCTCAACGTTTCTCCATATTTTCATTCTTTATATGATGTCTCTCTATTTTTGTAGTTTCTTGTTTATGTTGATTTGTATTACTATTTATTTCTATCTGGAATATTACAGTGGTATCAGAGCTCATAGACTTGGCTCAGCCTATGGAGAAGATTAGTCTATGACACCAACAGGAAAACCATATATCACTTACCGGGGAAGGAAGAACAAGGACCAAGAGCGGAGACTTGAGACCAGTTTTGGAGAAGGGGGTTGTGGTCCAATAGTGGACGCCTAGGAGGAAGAATCAATGGCAGAGGAGAAATATGAAGGGAGGGAGTTCAGGAAACTCCTCCTAAAGTATGTGCAGGAGCTATCGAGAAGGATAGAAGATATGGGGCAGAAGTTTACCATAGACCAGAGACAGCGTGAAACCCCAAGGGGTTTTCACATCGGAGAAGGGTCTAACACTTCCCACCATTTGCAGGAGCAACTCACAGCGCAGCAGGTTGTGTCACTTACTACCCCATGTTCCATGATGCCCACATTTTTTACTGCAGGCACAAGGATGGGAGAACCTCAGGAGCTGGAGCCAATTCATATGGGGGATTATTTTGCAGATTATCAGTCCTAGGGTGAGAGTTTGGCGAAGCTCTCACTTTCCATGATTTTGTTCAGCTCAAGAAGGACAGCCGACCCCATAACCAGAATAGAGGGGTTAGATACATTCAGGATGGGGATGTATAGTGTACAGTGGGCAGGTTTTTCTTGCCAACATTTGGCAGGTCCTCACAATGTTCGGCAAAGGCTTGGGTGGAGAAGTTGGATATTTATTTCTAGCTCAATCAGATGATAGAGGGAGAGGCCATCAAGGTGGCAATGTTGCACCTTAAGGGAGAGTCCCATGATTGGTGGTTCCACAGGATGGCCATGTTGGGTCACTCGGCAGTGACAACATATGCAGAGTGTACATGGAGACTGGTGGAGCGGATTGACCAGAGGGATCCGGAAGAGCACTTTATTGAGCTAACCAAGCTGAAGCAGACTGAGAACTTGAAAAACTACATTTTCAAGTTCTTGAGGCTTTCGGTGATGGTGCCTGACTTTTCCTCAGCCAAGAGGATCTACATGTTTATTGATGGGTTGGAAGAACCTCTGTGTGGGTTAGTCAGATCCATGAGGCTTTCTAGACTTCAAGATGCAGTTGGGAGGACTAGGGATTTGCAGGATGCTCTACCCAGGACCAGAGCTCCTTTCCCCCGGAGACCGTCATTTCAGCCGAAGGGGAAAGAAACGTGGGTTCCACCTCCGAGGGGGATCCAAGTCTGAGGGCCTTTGGACAATGATACCTAGAGAAATATGAGATGGAGGAAGTTATGCTTCACATGCGAGGAGCCATGGGCATCATGACATTGATGTGCCGTCGGAAATTCACACTAGATAGAGGTCTTCTCCAACAATGACGGGGAAGAAGATGCATATGAGGAGATAGAGGCAGGAGGCAGCGCTATAGTGTAGAGAGGGGATCATCCACCACCTCCTCCCACAGGAGCAGGAGGGACAAAATTTACACCTATTAGGGGAGTCCTTGCTTCCTTGCAAGGGGTTCCCAAGTATTTGACACTACGTTTTTGAGGCATCGTGCAAGGGCAATGTGTTTCAGTTCTAGTTTATAGTGGGGCCACCCACAACTTTATTGATGCACAATTGGTAGAGTGGAGGGGCATACCAATAAATAGCTTTAATGGGTTTTTAGTATTGGTATCGCATGCTAGAACTATGCAGTGTGCCAGATATGTGTCGGCATTGTCAGTGACCATGGGGACTTACATTATGACAGATCATTTCTTTGTGGTGGACATTCCAGACACCAATGTGGTGCTGGGAGTGCAGTGGTTGATCGCGTTTGGGAAGGTCACCACAGATTAGGAGATGTTGGAGATGGAGTGGATGGATAAGAAGAGTGGAAAACATGTGATGATCTGAGGTATGCACACTTATCCTCTGCAGACAATATCAACACACTAGATAGAGGCAGAATTCTGGAAGGGAGATATAGAGTGGGTAATGGAGATGCATATTTCAGAGGCAGGAGCTACAGGACAGGTAGTTCATCCAGATGTGCAGTCAATTTTGGACAGATATGCTACAATTTTTGGAGATATACCTCCATGGCAGCCGCTGAATCGAGGATTTGAGCACACCATTAAGCTTGAGCAGGGCATTCATGCTATGATTACTACACCCTATAGGCACCCCAAAGCCTATAGGGATGATATTGAGAGAGCTATTCATGAGCTCTTAGTGCTGGGACACATCCGGCCCAACACTAGCCCATTTTCTTCTTCTATTGTACTGGTGAAGAAGAAGGATGGCACATTGAGGATGTACATCTATTATTGGGCTCTCAACAAGAAAACCATGAAGAAATGATACCCCATCCCGTGGATTGATGAGCTGATGGACAAGCTGAGGGGATAAAAGTTCTTCTCAAATATTTATCTGAGGTCGGGCTACCATTAGATCCGAGTGAGGGACCAAGATGTCCCCAAGACGACCTTCAAATGTCACTACAACCATTTTGAGTTTTTGGTGATGCCCTTCAGGCTAACCAATGCACTTTCCACCTTCCAGCACTGTATGAACCACATCTTTAGTGGTCATGTAATATTCCCAATTATCAAAAGCTAATTGGTAATATTAATTTTGGTCAGTTTTGATTTTCTAAAGTTAAGTTAGTTAATAAAGTGGGTGATGAGACACATAGCCTACACTTAGGAAATAATCGTTCCCTAAAAGTCACTTGAGCATATATTTATTTGATATCATGGAGCCCAGGAGGGTGAAGTGGCAACGTGAGGGAAGAGGAAGCGTGGGTAGCGTTTGCCCATGACAGCACAGTGAGAGAGGGACAACATGGCCCAAGAGGGACAAGCAAGGGGCCGAGTGGGCCCTCGGGTGAGAGCAAGGCTTTTAACAGACAAAATGGGAAGAGGCTCCTCATTCTCTTATTCTATTATGCATATATGATATTTGTCTTTTGACATTGAGCACGCTTTTGTTGTTGAGAAATGTCTGCACGTGCTATTCAGCACATCGAGTGTCTTCATGCCGAGATCCCAACCTCAACCCCGGGGGACTTCGAGTGCCTACTCGGGTGAGGAGTTATATCCTTGATTTTTCGGAGAGAGTTACAACAGCCACAATTGGGATCATTCACTTGCATATACAACACAGTCAGTGAGAGGGAGGATGCAGTATTTGGAGGAGGACATTCCAGATTGAGGGTTTATCAGGGGATTTATCCAAAGAGAGTTGGAGAGGGGTTAGCCCTTCCCTATTCCATCATTTTGGTAAAGTTGGAGGCCATATTTTGTGACAGATCATTCAGGGCTAGCGTCCATCACTGGGATAGTGTTATACCTCAAGGGAGGTCATTTTCCGAGGTCAGCCATTTTCAGAAATCTCTCTGGGCTTTTCTGGGTATTTGGTGGAGAGCCCATTCCCAAAATCTCACAATTTTCTGAGGGGAGCAACCCAAAAGAGTTGATCTATTCCAGCAACACCACCACCACCACTAGCTTTAGAGATAACATAGTCATTGAGGGAGCAGCCATTCCATGATATAGTCTGAGAGTATTTCTATGCTTTCCTAGTGCAATCAAAGGTGTCATCATTCTGATCACCTTTGTATTCATTTTATATTTCAACACTTAATAAAATGGCTCAGCGTTCTCCATGTTTTGTCTTGTTCATATGATGTCTCTCTAGTTGTTGTAGTTTCTTGTTTATGTGCTTTATATTGCTGTTTATTTCTATTTGGAATACTACAGTGGTATCAGAGCTTCGTTCTTGGCTCAGCCCTGGGGATATTTTTCTATGAACAAGGAGGGTAGGAAAAACCTTACCCACCAAAGGAAGTAGGGGTGGAAATATTGGGGAGTCAAGGAGAAAAGGGGAAGAAGCATTTGGTAACATTTTTAAGGCCCTAAATGATTTAGCCAAAGGACAGAAGGGAATGTTGGAAAGACTCAAGCAACAGAATTGGGATGAGAGCATCCATCAGGAATCCCTAGTTGGGGAGACTTCGGGGGTCTCACAAAAGTGTGACTACCCTTTAGCAGCCACTCACCCTCCAGCCTTCTGTAGGCTGACCAGGATCACAATGCCTACATTTTTACCACTAGTACCGAGTGAGAAAGGTAGGCGACATGATCATATACCCACGGGATATTATTTCCGAGAATGGCAGTCCATGGGGGAAAAATTCCGAGCAGCTTTGTCCTTCAGACATTACTTCCAACTCAGGCAGGATGAAGAAGGAAGGAACAGTGGGGGGTCTAGCACGCAGAGTTCATAGTTGCAGCGTACCATTGGGAGGACACCTTTTCCCATGTATGATGGATCCACTGATTGCACAACTTGGGATCGGGTGGAAAAGTTGGATACCTGTTTCCATCTTGACCGAATAATGGAGGGGGAAGCCATAAAAATGGTCACCTCGCACTTGGAGGATGAGGGCTCACAGGATTGTGTGGAGCTTGTGGATACAACTAGTGTGACACAAGACTCACCCTTGTTGAAGACCTCCTTGACCGTGTTGGTTGAAATCTTAGTGGAGAGAGTAGAGCCCCCACTAATAGAGCCATCCATTGAGGTGATGACTGGAGTCGTGTTCGAGTTTTTGGGTGATCGCCGTGCGTAGTAGATGGGTGAGGTGCTGGGAGATATATCCACCTTTGATGAGGCACTAAGAGATACAGCAGTAGAGCAGCAGGACATTCCTTCTAGATGTCAGGATGAGGAATTTTCCTTGGATGAGTCCATGGGGTCATATGAGGATGCTTCTGGGGAGCATGAGGAGCCATGCAGAGTTAATTACAGTAGGCCGATTTCGTATTCCAGTGTGCATGTGGTATTAGGGGACTCTATGTGATATGTTCTAGATGATGAGTCACTTGTGATGATTCAGCTGGAGCAACTTATGGTACAACTAGAGGGCACTTTGGAGCATCGAAGTAGCCCCATTAAAGCATACATAGATGGGGCTAGCAGCACAGTTGGGTCACCTTCGGCCATTAGAGAGAGGGACACAGAACTACCTAGTCAGATCGCATGCATTGACTTGGATAGTGGGATGAGACAACATGAGTTGCATAGGGTGCAACATCTACATGTCAGGGTTGCTCTAGGTGCAGGAGTTCACACATTCGATCCCTCTCTTGGGGTTGGATGGTGAGAAATTCTGAGTTGGTACCCAGTGGAGTGGGTTATGGAGATGGTGATGCACCGAGGTGTAGCTTAGCAGGAGCTTCTAGGCACTGGGTTTACCAGGAGCCCCGACTGGCATTGGGATCCAGGAAAGACTACCCATCACTTCCCAGGTATACTCGTTGACTATGACCTGGAGGGTACGGTTTACCTAACAGTTGAGTGTACACATTCCCTAGGGGAGTTTCAACCAACACTAGTTTCCAACCAGTTTAGGTACAAACTTCTTGAGTTGTCTTGGTATGAGGATTGTACATAAGAACACGGGATGATCAACATACTCTGGCAGGAGTTTGGCAAAGGAGGGTGCATTGGTAGGCCACGAGACAGTGCCTTGTATGGAGCTCGGGATTCTTCGCATTTGTGTGGGGCACAGAGGACACGGAGGAGCAGACCAGGATTGGCATCGCTACTGGTACCTAGAGAGATTCACTTCTTGGGTCCTCGGGGAGGATTTGGAAGGGAGATCCATTCATTGGAGAGTATGGTGATGCGGAAGTGGAGATGATGGTACCGGTCAATTATGGGCCGACGCATATGCATATAGACTTAGGCCATCACACCCTGGGACGTGTAGGAGCATCCATCATTAGGCATTGGTAGGTAGATGGGCATGGAGATTCATGGGGGTGTGTTGTAGTTTGTCAGACTGCATTGTGGAGTAGGAGTGCTTCCCATCGCATTGAGTACATGTAGGGAGTGACAGGTGCGGCGATGTAGGATGGACACATGACGGTACAGGATGGTATAGCTGTTGCCGGGGGTATCCATTGGTGTACAGGGGTAGGTTGCAACATACGGTGGCAGGTCGAGGAGTGCAGTGATACTTGGTGGTATGCAGTGACACATGATGCAGAGGAGTGGGCTCTTGGAGAGTTGCCTCCAAAGAGACATATGGACAGGGGCAGTAGGTGTACCATGGGATGCACCTCACCTAGGATTGATGAGGATCTTATTGAGCATCTAGAGACACCACATTTAGCGGAGACAGGGCTATGAGGGTGTTATCAGCAGATCTGAGGCAGAGAGAGTGTCATCTGGAGGATTACTCTTGAGCATTCAGGTAGACCCTTGGTCACACCCTTTGGGACATACCTACCCATCATCCTCCAATGTTTCTTATGGTCACGGAGTGTTTGGTTAGTGCCCTTTGACACTCTCCATTCAGGAAGCAGGGCATGGGAGGCTCACCCTAGACAATTGATTGAGATACCGCATGTCACGAGCCAGGAGGAGACTCTCCAGTTGAGACACTTGGTAGGTGCACGAGTTGACGGGTCCAAGATTAGGGATGGCATCATTGATTGCCAAGGTAGCATATGTTCCACCCTTGGGCTCACATTTGAGGGATGGTGGATGGTAAATTTTGTCTACAGGAGGGTACCCAGACTCTGATTAGTATCCAGGTGTATCATTAGGAGTTGGGATAGTGGGTATCATGACGTGGCTTGGCAAGAGCAGGGCAGGAACGCCTGCATGGGACAAAATCTTGATACTTGGGGTCCACCCAAGAAATACATACAGGGGTTAGAGATGAGGGCCAGATGGGTTCTAGCAGGTAGCAGCGCTATGTAGCGGCATCCCACAGGGAGTGGGAGTTGTGAGCTCCCCATATGGTTGGGGGATCAAGGGGTCTGTTGGTCAAGTGGATCGCTCCACTTTGTGATGAGCGGGGATAGAGCATACGGTGATCCAATCCACCTTGGGTTTGACACATGGGGGAGCATTTAGACCTCCATTGCATGGCGAGGAAAACTTATCATGTTGTTGCTCAGGGTCATGATCGACAGTGGATGGGGTAGATATCAGCATCATGGATATGCCCGGGCAGGATGAGCTTTGCCTTCACAGATTTTTCGCCACAAGGCCCCAGGAGAGAGGGATGCAGTCTACACATGATGGGGGGTATCTCATAGTCAGAGTGGCGCAACGAAAACATGGTGACACCTCTACGAGATTAGCAGGGGACCCTAGCATTACAGCTCTACACAATTCGATAACCTCTAGGG
The DNA here is from genome assembly GCA_034641835.2 of Pinus albicaulis. Classification (NCBI taxonomy): domain Eukaryota; kingdom Viridiplantae; phylum Streptophyta; class Pinopsida; order Pinales; family Pinaceae; genus Pinus; species Pinus albicaulis. The sequence goes on from JAXQQM020083801.1 coordinate 123,988, forward strand.
GTGAGTTGTATACTGCATGGGGATATCATGTAGATCTTCCATTGGGCTTTAACGAGTCACTGATGGAGTAGGGGACTTCATTAGCATGGCAGGATGGTGAGTGGAGTAGGAGGAGCTTCTTGTTGGACAGGATGGCTTGGGATCCTAGCATTGAGAGGTCCCTTCATATCAGGGAGATGTAGAGGGTAGGTAAGATTCAGTGGCGCAACTGGGACTGAGGCACATTGTGTATAGATATTGGAGAGTGTCAGCCAAAGAAGAGGCTTTTTTAGGCATTGCTTGAGGACAAGAAATTTTTGGTAGGGAGGACTGTAATATTCCCAATTAGCAGCGGCTAATTGGTAATATTAATTTTGGCTAGTTTTTCTTTTCTAAAGTTAAGTCAGTTAATAAATTTGGTGATGAGACACATAGCCTACACTTAGAAAATAATCATTCCCTAAAAGTCACTTGAGCATATATTTATTTGACAGCGTGGGGCCCAAGAGGGTGAAGTGGCAGCGTAAGGGAAGAGGTAGCGTGGGCAGCATGGGCCCATGATAACGCAGTGAGAGAGGGACAATGTTAGCCAAGAGGGACAACGTAGTTTGGTGGGGCCCAGGTGAGAGCAAGGCTCTCAATGCATAAAAAGGCGAATAGGCTCCTCAATCTCTCATTCTATTATCCATCCATGATATTTTTCTTTTGACATTGAGCACACTTTTGCTGTTGAGAAAATTCTGCATGTGTCATTCAACACATTAGGTGTCTCTATGTGGAGATCTCAACCTCAACCCCAGGGGATTTCGAGTGCCTGCTCGGGTGAGGAGTTCTATCCTTGATTTTCCAGAGGGCGTTACAGTAGCCACAGTTGGGATCATGCACTTGCATAGACATCGCAGTCAGTGAGAGGGAGCACGGAGTCTTTGGAGGAGGAGATTCTGGTTTGAGGGTTTATCAAGGGATTTAGCCCAAGAGAGTTGGAGAGGGGTTAGCCCTTCCCTATTCCATCATTTTGGTAGAGTTGGAGGCCATATTTTTCAGCAAATCATTAAGGGCTAGCGTCCATCACTAGGATAGCGTTATACCTCAAGGGAGGTCATTTTTTTATGTCAACCATTTTTGGAAAGCTCTCTAGGCCTTTTACAGGTCTTTGGTGGAAGCCCCATTCCCAAAGTTTCACAATTTTTTGAGGTGGGGAGTAGCCCCAAAGAGTTGATCTATTCCAGCAGCACCAACACCACCACCAAAAACTTTGGAGATAACCTAGTCATTGAGGGAGCAGCCATTCCATGATATAGTCTGAGAGTCTTTCTATGCTTGCCTAGTGCAAGCCAATGTGCCATCATTCTGATCACCTTTGTATTCATTTTATCTTTTAGAACTTAATAAAATGGCTCAACATTATCCATTTTTTGTCTTGTTCATATGATGTCCCTCTAGCTGTTGTAGTTTCTTGTTTATGTGCTTTATATTGCTCTTTATTTCTATTTAGAATACTACAGGTTAGTTGAGGAAGTTTGTGTTGGTATTATTTGATGATATCCTGATATACAACCAGACATGGGAGGAACACCTACAACACATTGAGGCTGTATTGCACATTTTGGAGGAGCAACATTTTTATGCTAAGCTCTCCAAATGCAAATTTGGGCTGACAAAGATGCTATATTTGGGGCATACCATTGCTGTGGATGTAGTGCGATTCCATAAGGAGAAGATCTGGGCCATTCAAGATTGGCCGGAACCGAGGAATGTGACTGAGCTCTGGGAGTTTGTAGGCATCTGCACCTACTACTAGAAGTTCGTCAAGGGGTTTTCCAAACTTGCTGCACCCCTCACAGATCTTACCAAAAAGGGGGCATTCAGTTGGACAGACACAGTACAAAGGGCCTTTGACAGGCTCAAGAAGGTGATGAACAATTTTCCAGTCTTGGTTTTGCCAGATTTCACGAAGCACTTTGTCTTGGAGTGTGATGCCTCGGGAGAGGGGGTGGGTGCATTTTTGATGCAGGGGGGGCACCCCATAGTTTTTGAGATCAAGAAGCTATTTCTGCATGAGAGGTTGTATCCCATATACGACGAGGAAATTTTGGCTATCATGCATGCACTAGCCAAGTTCCGGTCGTACTTGGTGGGGAACATGTTCACGGTGAGGACTGACCACAACAACCTCATGTTCTTTTTAGAGTAGAAGTAGTTGTAGGAGAGGCAGCAGGAGTGGGTCAACAAGATCCAGGCGTATGAATTTGATATTGAGTATGTCAAAGAGAAGAACAACATGGTGGCCAATGCTCTATCCCGTAAACTAACAGCGTTGTCTCTGATGAGCATAGACATGGATTGGAGGGCTCAGTTACTGGTGGAGTACTCCAAGGACCATTTTTGCCTATGAGATACTGGATGGTCAGATCACATATGATAGGCATAGGGTGATGGATGAGGTGATATACTTCAGGGACAAGATCTTCTTGACTGGGAGCTCTCAGCTCAAGGAGAAGATACTGCGTGCCTCCCATGGCTCACCATTATCAGGGCACCAGGGATTCACCAAGACCTACAGGACCATCAGGGAGAGGTTCTCTTGGAGAGGCCTCAAGGAGGACATACTCTGTCATGTCAGGGAGTGTGAAGTGTGTCAGCAGAACAAAGGAGAGATGAGTCACCTAGCAGGACTACTACAACCACTACCCATTCCGGAGGGGACATGGGAAAGCATCTCGATGGAATTCATCACTAGGTTGCCCACGGTAGAGGGCAAGGATTGCACATTTTTGGTCATTGATTGGATAACAAATTATACACACTTCTTTGCTATATCAGCATGGTACACAGTATCATAGGTAGCGTAGTTGTTCTTCAGGGATATTTTCAGATTGCATGGTCTCCCGAAAACCATTGTTAGTGACTGGGACAGTCGTTTCATGGGTGGCTTTTGGCATGAAATTTTTCATTTGGTGGGTACAGAGTTGACTCCAAGCACTATTTATCACCCTCATACAGATGGGCATACAGAGATAGTGAACAAGTGGTTGGAAGGCAACTTGCGAAAATATGTCATGGGGTAGTAGAAGGCTTGGCTACGCTAGTTGCACATGTCCATCAGTATGTCTCTGTTCTATGCTTTGTATGGATACCATTATTTGACTTTTGATAACGTGATGTTTGGTGCTAGCAAGGCCCCCAAGGTCAAGGAATGGATCCAAGAGAGTCAGGATATACTTCGGGCTCTTAAGGACAACTTAGCTATAGCTCAGAACCAACAGAAGTTGTATGCCGACAGGGGATGGGTTGAGAGGCAGTTTGAGGTAGGGGACTTGGTATACCTATGACTTTAGCCATATCAACAGTCCACACTGAAGTAGAAGGGGGCCGAGAAGCTCAAGCCCTACTTCTATGGACCTTACATGGTGATCCACAGGATTGGGGAGGTTTCATATGAGTTAGAGCTAACCACCGGTAGCCGGATCCACAACATCTTCCATGTGTATCATGCTTGAAAAAGGAATTGGGGCAGCAGGTGAATGAAACAGAGGAGATTCCACCTACAGATGATGAGGGGTATTTGGTGTTGCATCCATAAGCCATCATAGACACCAGGGAGAGATAGCTACGAAAAAGGACAGTTAGAGAATACTTGGTGAGGTGGAGGAACTTGGCGGATGAGGATGCCACTTGGGAGAGTGAGAAAATATTGCAGGACCCATCCTAATTGGACAAGCAACGTTTTGGCGGGGAGGAATGTAATATTCCCAATTAGAAGCAGCTAATTGGTAATATTAATTTTGACCAATTTTTCTTTTCTAATTTTAAAGTCAGTTAATAAAGTGGGTGATGAGACACATAACCCACACTTAGGAAATAATTATTCCCTAAAGTCACTTGAGCCAATATTACTTAATAGCATGGGGTCCATGAGGGTGAAGTGGCAGTGTTGGCAGCGTGGGCCCATGACAGCACAATTGAGTGGGGATAGCGTGGGCCAAGAGGGACAACGCAGTTTGGTGGGGCCCAGGTGAGAGTGTAAATTTATGTAGATGTTCTATGCTTGATGCAACTTTTCTTTTTCTTCAATATCAGACAGCAATCACATAAACAATAAAGTAAAATGCTGATAGAACATACCGGTAGATTGACAGAAGACAAGCCATAAATATATAAGTGTGTTGGTGCATTATGACGGTCAATAGGATGCTTCAACCAGAAAATTCTCAATATGGTTAGCCAACCAACAATGTCACACAACCCTCTAGGACAACCAAACAGTCAACTCAAAAGTCAACGGTCAACACAAACAACAGAAACAGCTAGGTCAACGCTAAAAAGTCAAAGTCAATGTTTTGCCTCGGGAATAGTGCCAGAAAATACGGATTCGGAAAATCAAACTTTTGGGAGTGTTTCAGGTCGATTTGACCTTGCATTGACCAAAGTCAACGTTGGTCAAAGTTTCCTACAGAAACCCTAGACCGAAATCAGAAAATTGCTACTGCTGGAGTTTTCCCACATGTGGAGAGAAGAGCCACCAAAGACATCGAACCAATTAGATGAGGAGAGAGAAATGTGTGAGGATGAGATGAGTGAAAATTTCCTCCAACGTTGACCAATATATATCCATCAGTGAGGGTGTGTGACACAACTACTGGGGCAAAAAACCTTAAGGCTGACCAACACATATCTTGAATAAATTCAAAATAAATGTTCTCATTGGATCAAGATGATCTTTAGATCGCTCTTGCACCTCTCTGAAAGAGGAACCCAATAAAAGTATTGGTATCTTCATCTGAGAATCACAACATGGAGTTTGGACCCAGTTATCCAAAATTAACACTCCCTCTCAACTAGGAAGAACTCCATCCACCTATGAAATCCAAAAATCGTGCATCATCCCGCCGTAACTTTCTTTGCTGGCTTCTTTATTTCAGAACAGAAGTGGTTCAGTCACAAAGACATCATTTCCAGTTGACAGATTCAGCCCAGAGGTCCGAAACCTCTATACAACTCACAAAGAGTCTCACACCAACCTGAAGTTGGTTTATCTAACCCAAATTCAATAGGAGGTCTGAAACCTCACTAGACTTGATCCTAGATCAAGTAGTTGGACCGTGCCATCCTAGAAAGAGAGTACGACAATCTTTGATGTGTCCATTAGTCTTTGCTACTAGTCTCTAAATTTTCCCACCTCACTGGCCAAATGAGATTTACTTCCCATGAGGCCTGAACTCAATGGGTAGGATGCATACGGGGCACAGATAATGAGAGGTGAACCAACTCAATCATCACAATGGTGGGGTATAAGCACACCAACAAGGTTCAGGAAGCCTAGCCCTCTAGTTGCTTATAGATCCGAGAAGCTATCTCCAAAGCCTCGTAGAGCTCCCAGAGCTCATCTTCCAACAGGACCCTCAGCATAGGGTCGTTCCACGATACCAAGACTCTCACAGAATGTTAGGAACTTGAACTTCCCTAGGGGCTTTGTGAGAATATCAGTGACTTTCTCATTAGTTCCTATATGATTGAGACTTATGGCACCTCGCTGTACCATATCCTAGATAAAGTGGTACCTGATATTAATATGCTTGGATCGATCGTGGAACACGGGATTCTCGGACAACCGAATCCCACTCTGGTTATCACAGAGTATCACGGTGGTATCCAGCACATGCTGGAACAGCTCACTGAAGAGCTTTCACAACCAAACTGCTTCACAACAGGCCATACTCGTTGCAATGTATTCGGCCTCTGTGGTGCTCAAAGCCACCAACTTCTACTTCCTGATCATCCATGATATCGAAGCAGTTCTAAGTGTGAAGCAACACCCCGATGTGCTTTTACGATCCACCACACTGCCAGCCCAATCAGCATCAGTATATCCAAGGAGTGTCACGCTCCCAATAGTGTATCTCAACCCATGGTTTATCGTGCCTTGAAGATATCACAGAAGATTCTTGGCACCAACCCAGTGAGTGTGATGAGGCTCAACCATCTGTTGACTCAAAGTGTTCACTGAAAAACATATGTCCGGACGGGTGTTCACTAAGAAAATCAGGGCCCCTATGAGTTAGTGATACTCAGTAGGATTTGCTAACACCGACACAGCAGCACTGCCACTCAACTTCTTAAATTTGAGCTCCATCGGTGTCGACACAGACTTACAATCCACCATACCAAATCTTTTCAGAAGCTTCACAATGTATTTTCCTTGAGAAAGGAAAATATCACCAGGTCTCTGCTAGACCTCCAGGCCTAGGAAGTAATGCATCAGTCCTAGGTCCTTCATCTCAAACTCAGCAACGAGCTCCCTCTTGCACTGATCAATGAGAGGGTCAGCACCTGTCAGGAAGAGGTCATCCACATACAGAACTAGAATTAGAGGCTTATCTCTATCAACCTTGAAGTAAATGTTTGGATCAACATTACTACGAGTGAAGCCTAGCTTCATTAGGTAGCTATCTATCCTCTACCAAGATCTGGGTTCTTACTTCAACCCATAGAGGGATTTCTTCAACCTGTAGACATGAGTGTCTCAATCCTGGACTTTGAACCCCAAAGGTTTCTCTACATACACATCTTCCTTTATCGCACCATGCATAAATGCGGTCTTAACATCCATATAATGAAGACTCCATTCTTGCGTAGCAGCAAGGGCTATGATAGTTTGGATGGTGGTATATTGGGCCACAGGTGCAAATATGTCATCATAATCTATGCCTTCCTTTTGAGAGAAGCCATGGGCAACAAAGCTTGCCTTGAAATTTTTAGCACTTCCATCAGATCCATACTTGATCTTGTAGAGCCATTTCGAGGTGAAAAATGCTTTGTCCTTCGCTCTTGGAACCACATCCCAGACATCATTATTCAATATGGACTCATATTCTTCGTGCATAGCACCCTTCCAGACTTGATGCTTTACGGCTTCCTCAAAATATCTAGGATCAGATTCCACAATAGTACTCATGGCTACTAGATACCCTTGGTATCTATTCGGCTTCTTGCTTCCACGAAATGTCCCCCTTGGGGCCATATGTCCCTCGGCATCCTCGAGAGTGTCCCTGAGCCATGATGGTCTCTTCCCAAGTGAAGGAGGTGGATCAATTAGATCCATCAGTCCTTCAGCATTGGTCATCATCTCATCCTTTGGTTCTTCTTGATTTCTAGGCCTTGCTTCATGATCTTCCTCAGATCTCGAAAGATTGACTACTTTCCTCAGGGAAGCATCTTTGTCAAAGGTGACTTCATGGCATATCTCCACTTCCCTTTGACCAGGCACATAGAATCTATAGGACTTCGAAGTTTCACTGTAGCCCACAAACATTCCCTTCTTCCCAGAAGCATCCAGATTTCTCCTCTTCTCTTTCGGCACATGAAAATAAACAGGACATCCAAAAAATCTAAAATGTGAGACGTCAGGTTTCTTACCAGTGAAAACCTCTTCGAGAGTTTTGGATACTAGAGTGGAATGCAGGCATCAATTTTGCATGTACACAGTAGTGTTGGCATCTTATCCCCACAGAAACTTCAGTAGACCCTGGTCACATAGCATGGCACGGGTAGCTTCCATAATGGTAATGTTCTTTAGTTCAGCAACGCCATTCTACTCAGGAGTATAGATAGTTGTGGTCTCCCTCTTGATGCCAGCTTCTCTACAAAAGTTCTTGAACTCGTTCGTCTCATATTTAGTGCCATTATCGGTCCTTAATATCTTGATCTTCTTCCCTATTAGATTTTCCACCAAGGCTTTGAAGGTACAGAACCACATGAAAGCCTCATCCTTCTTCTTCAAGAATTATATCCAGGTTTTGCGAGATAAGTCATCTATGAATGTCATATAAGAAAATCCTCCCAAGGATGTCATAGCCAGCATCCCAGATAGATCAGAATGTATCAATTTCAAGACATCAGATGTCTTTGTGACACTTGAGGGAAAAGGTCCCCTTGTATGCTTTCCTTCAACATAACCCTGACATACACCTTCATGATTATTTAAAAACTTGGGCATCCCCATTACCAACTCCCTCGCTTCGGGAAGGGCCTTGTAGTGAAGGTGTCCAACCCTTCAGTGCCATAGTTTAGTCTGTCGAATAGTATCACACGTGATTGCTCCTAGTGGACTTCCTCCAACCTGGTAGAGTTTATCCACTCTAAACCCAATCGTGATAGCTTCCTTGAAACTCTTCTTCTAGATGTGAAACTTCCCATCAATGAACGCCACATTGAAACCTTTTTCTTCCATGGCTGATATAGACACAAGGTTCTTCTTCAAATTAGGTACATTGAGTACATCCTGTAAGCAGAGGACTTGACCTTGAGACAAGTGGAGGGTCACAGTGTTGAGATTTTGTGTATTTGGGGTAGCATCATATGTTCTCTAGCTCCCAAATTTTGTGGAGGGACTAGAGTACACTTGATATACAAGACCCAGAAATGGATTTGGGAAATTTCATCTAGTTTAGGAGATATTAAATTAATTAATTATTTTACTGTTTTTCCTAAGTTAAAACTTAGGGAACTTAAATAATTAAAGAGAATTTAATTAAACATGTGATGAAATTGTCTTAAGTCACACAGATCAAGCTTTCTTTTGATCTTAGCCATTGATTCAAGATCTGAACATGGTCGTTGATTTGTCAATGAGAAAATTATAAAGGAAAGGCTTGGGATCATTTGTAAAGACACACAGAGGCAAAGCACTAAAGCTAAGTTGAGATTCTAGGGCGGGTTTTCTAAGAATAATCAGAAATTTTTCAACTGCAAAGAGGGGAATTTAGACCAAGGGGATGATCTGAACCTAGGGTATAGAATACACAAGAGGCAGAGATCAACTCAAGGACAACACAAAGGAAGGTAGAAGCAGCAACAATAGCAGCAACAAGGACAACATAATTTTCAGGAGACCCTTTAGGGGTTACACAGAGACCCTTAGGGGCAGCGTAGTGACTGCGTCACCCATTCTGGGGTAACACAGTCCTTTCTAGAGCAGCACTGAGGGTTTGTAATATTCCTATTTTAATAGGAATATTCAATTCCATTTTATTTTCTTTCTTCCAAGAATAATTATGTAAAGGAGGGTCAAAGACTCCTAATGAAAGAATAAATCCATGCCCAATGTGAAAAAGGGTAAATCTAGGCCACTTTAATAAACACACTTGAGTGTGAAAAGAACAAATCCACTTGACTAGGTCAATCTTGACCATATCTATAGTGTAGTATTGGAGGAGTGCTCATCAATAAGGCACAACGTAATTCTAGAAGGAGGTCTCTTGTGTGAAAGTGATAAGTTGATGAAGGTGGTTTAGGGTTTTGGCAAGATCTCATCTTATAAAAGGAAGGGGAAGGCAACATGTTGAGGTTGTTCATGATTTTATTTCTGATTTGTTGTCTATTTATACACACAACTTTCTTGGATGTTTCGCCTAGATTGCATATGTTGTTTAGCATTGGAATTTCCTGTTTAGGAGTTCCATCCATTCCCATTGAGGAGCTCTTGGGAGAGTTTGTTTTGCATGTCCACTATCTGGTTGGAGACCAAGCTTCTACTTCCAACTGCAACGCAGATCCAGTGAGGGTTTGCTTGCTTTTGTAAGCTGCAGCAAGTGGAACTCTAGATCTATTCAAATCTAGCTTGTATTGGAGCCTCTTCTCAGTGAGTGTGTCTTTTAACCTCCTAGAAGAGTGCAGCCATTGTTTGAGCTTCAGTTTTTCATCTTGGCATCAGGTCAACTCAATTATTTAAGCTATAGCATAGTCTCCGTTGAGGGACAACGTTATTTTCAGTGGATATTAGATCTCTTCAGATCTAAGTCATTTCACTGCTCTTTTTCAGTGGAGGAGGCCTCTGCTCTATTGGAGGAAGTGTATTGGAGTGCATGAGCTTAATATTATGATCTTGGCATGTGGCCATCAACCATATATCCCCTACAGTGCAGTTTCTACCCCATATCTGTGTTATTCCAATAGGAGGTGTTGCAGTGAGTTTGGGTCCACCAATTGGAGAGTTGGTTTCTGAGTGTTGGGGATCTACTCTTCACTTGGAGATCTACTGGAGGAGATCTACACATTGTAATTTTTAGATCTGATCTACATAATCTGAATACTTCAGCATTTCTGAATATTTCTATAGATCCACTTTCTTAGATCTCAGATCTACTGCTTATGCTTGGTGTAAACCCCGAAATTCCAAGGGGATCTGAAAGAGAAGATCTTCTAGTGCATGGATCTGATATAGATCTTAGTTTTTATGCATATATCTTCTCTATATCTAACATGTAACATACAAAAGTTGTAGCCTAATAAAATAATGCTATGAAGGCAGTTTTTAGTCATTTATATGGTTGCAGCCCTCTTCTGAGGAGATTTCTTCTATCTATGACTTGTATTTTCAGCTATGTATTTGATGAACTTCATTATATAAATTTATTGCTATTGTAAGTACTATTGAAGAACATATTATGAGCCTCCTATCACTGCTCTACAGAAACTACGTTATTTTAAGAGCAGAATTGTTTGTTATTGTTGCAGTCCGTCTTTGGGGCATTTTTCAAGGAAACTAGGTGTGGGAGATTTGTTTAACCCACCTAGAAGGATTTATTTTTGATACCCTCTTGGATTTAGGAATTAGATACTCATATCTAAGGTATCCAAGTGCTGGTTTTCATTTCTGTAGTAGCCATTACTGGAAAATGCATTTTCCAGTCATGCCTTGCTAGTTGTTCTAGATTTGGAATATTACAGGGTTTGGAGGCCATCCAAGGCTGACGCAGAGGCTTTCAGGGGCTTTAGAGGCTGAAGCATAGCCTTTCAGGGGCAGCGTTGGTGTTTCTAGGCCCTAATATTGGTTGAGTTCTATAAATCCCATTTGAGGGTGTGGATCAGTGATTATTTTGGCCCCAGATCAGCTAGTGAGTTGTAGATCTAGCACTATCTCTATTGGGTTTTCCAGATCTGTAACCTAGATTTGTGTATTCATAAATATTCTTAGTAATGGAACCCTCCAGAAGCTAGAGAGTAGTTTTCCCACCTTGGGTTTTTCTGGGGGATATTTTTCAAGAAATAACTGTGTCACTTTGTCAATGTGTGCATGTGCTTATTCTAGATCTGAATTGCTAGAGATCTGTTATTTGTTTTGCTTCGATGTTAACTTGAATTTATTCAGTTGATAATTTATCTAAGTAGGAGGAGCTTAACCAAATTAATAGTAATAATTTTTTCATAAGATATAAGATTCAAAAATTTCTACATGGTATCAGAGCAATTGCAGATTTAGGAGGTTCACCAGCTGAAGAATCTGAAGGATCTAGTTGCAGAAAGTGGCTGGAAAAGTAGCAGAGAAGAAAATCTGAAGGGACAACATAATTTTTAGGAGCATATCATGGAGAAGGAATGGTGACACTTTCCAATGCTATATCCTAGCAAGCCCGTGCAATTACTGCACAAAGGTAGCTCAAAAAAAACATTGGTTGGGTCTGAAGACAGCCAATGTGATTCAGATCTGAATCTATCAGATCCATAAAAGTTTGCAGAAAAGTTGCAGAAATTCAGAAGAGCCAATGGGGTTAAAACTCTAAAGATTTTAATTTTTAGCCTTAGCACAAGTGACAAAGATTGGGAGGAGATCAACTTCTCAGGAAGTTTCTTACTAAAGGAGACTCACAGTTTGATCATAGGATCAAAGAAGAAGCTAAATCATAGTTGATTTGGTAGATTTCCAAGGAGGGAAATAAAGTGTCAGAGGGAGAAGAAGGCACCTGTTTCACCAAGGGCCTTAGATCCATTTCTCTAGCAAAGAGAAAAGGAAGTTCCGACACATTCTGAGCATATGGCTCCTCATGGACTGCGTGATCAGGATAGGCTAGATGGCCTCTCAAAATTTTGGTTTGGAAGGCAAGGATCTTGATTATCCTTGAGGCGTACAATATAAGAGACCATGTAGAGCAGAATTTGGCCACACTGATAGATGCAGATATCTTACGGAAGCATAGGGAAGTTGTTTAGCATGCCAAGCGGCTGATAATGGACAGTATCAAGGACCATATTGTACAACACATAGCTGAGAAGAAGACAACTAACAAAATGTGGAATGCCTTGACTTCCCTGTATGAGGGAAAATCTATCCAAAGGAAAATGTTGTTGGAGACCCAAATGATGTCATTCATGATGACCAAGGGAGAAGACATGGAACACCTCCTCTTTAGACTGCAGGCAATTAGGGATCAACTGACTGCAACAGACGCAACCGTATATGATGCAGTGATAGTCAGGACTGCCCTCAATGTAGTCATGGATGAGTGGGAAACCTTTTTCCAAATTATCTTGGGCAGAGAGGACCTCCCGGATTGGAACAACTTGTGGTCAATCTTGAGGCAAGAAGAACTACACAGATTCACCAAGAGGTAGCATAGCCCCGCATTGATCAAAGTAAAGAAGGAATATGAGGAATATGTTGCCTTGGCATCGAAGAAGTATCCAAAGAGGAAGAAGAATCTTTCAAAGATCAAGTACTTCCAGTGTGGTGAAATGGGAAATTTTGCCAGCCATTACCTAGAGAAGAAAAAGGACAAAGAAGCATTCTTCGAAAGAATTTGTGGTAGATGATGTGTCAGGAAATGATGGAGCCATGAGTGCTCATGAACCACGGAGGTGGGGTGACATGGATATAAGTAAGGCGGGATCCTTGAGCAGCTCATCTCTTGTATCAACAAGTGAGCTACGAAAACCTTAACACAGTAGCGGGACAAGTGGAGCAGTGGGTGCATAGCTCATAGATGAGGCAGAGGCAGAGGTAGATCTAAAGACTGGGAGGAGCAGCGCAGAGCAAAGAAACAACAACGTAGAAGCAGTAGCAGTGCATATGTTGATGTGACTTCAGCAGCACAGAGCAATGTTTCTTATGTAGTTCAGAGCTGCAACAGCGTAGAGAGCTTCAAAGAGACAGTGTAGTGCAACAACAGTGTGATAGATTTCAGCACAAGGAACTGATGTGACTTCAGTAGTGCAGAGGGAGTCTGATTATGCAGGCAGAGCTGTAGTTGTGCATCATTCTTTAGATGCCAGCACAGATCTGTAGCCTATGAAGCTTCAGTGATGAGGATGCAGCCCATCAGACTTGTTTGTCAAATATTGGGCAGGAGATTCATTTGTTTCTCTCAACAAATGAAGTTGCAGTGCAACAGATCATCAGTGGCAGTGCTATGAGCAACACAGATGCAACATATTGAGAGGGAGTTGCATTATAGTGGCTGCAGTGGCAGTGGCAAAGTCATGGGCAGCAGTACAGAATGGCAACAATAGTGCAGAATTGAGTGGCAGAAGGCCAAGCTTCAGCAGCAAAGAACCAGTGCTAAAAATCATGTAATGCATAGTGTGATGTATTGCTAGAGCACACCCTTGATGCTAAGAGGGAGTGTTGAGATTTTGTGCATTTGGGGTAGCATCAGTTGTGCTCTAGCTCCCAAATTTTGTGGAGGGACTAGAGTACACTTGATCTACAAGACCCAGAAATGGATTTGTGAAATTTCATCTGGTTTAGGAGATATTAAATTAATTAATTATTTTAATGTATTTCCTAAGCTAAAACTTAGGGAACTTAAATAATTAAAGTGAATTTAATTAAACATGTGATGAAATTGTCTTAAGTCACATGGATCAAGATTTATTTTAATCTTAGCCATTGATTCAAGATCTGATCATGGCCATTGATTTGTCAACGAGAAAATTATAAAGAAAAGGCTTGGGGTCATTTGTAAAGACACACAGAGGCAAAGCACTGAAGCTAAGCTGAGATTCTAGGGCAGGTTTGCTAAGAATACTCAGAAGTTTCAACTGTAGAGAGGGGAATTTAGACCAAGGGGATGATCTAATCCCAGGGTCTAGAATACACAAGAGGAAAATATCAGCTCAAGGATAGCGCAGAGCAAGGCAGCAACAGCAGCAGCAACAATGATAGCGTAATTTTCAGGAGACCCTTCAGGAGTTACATAGAGACCCTTAAGGGAAGAGTAGTGACTGCGTCACCCATTCTCGGGTAACACAGTCCCTTTCGGAGCAATGGTGAGGGTTTAGAGGCCATCCAAGGCTGACGCAGAGGATTTTAGGGGCTTCAGAGGCTGATGCAGAGCCTTTCAGGGGCAGCGTTGGGGTTTCTACACCCTAATCTTGGTTGAGTTCTGTAAATCCTGTTTGAGGGTGTGGATCAGTCATTATTTTGGCCCTAGATCAGCTAGTGAGATATAGATCTAGCATTATCTCTGTCAATTTTTCCAGATCTGGAACCCAGATTTGTGTATTCAAAAATAATATTAATAATAGAACCCTCCAACAACCAGAGACCGGTTTTCCCACCTTGGGTTTTTTCGGGGACTATTTGTCCAGAAATAACTGTGTCACTTTGTCAATGTGTGCATGTGCTTATTCTAGATCTAAATTGGTAGAGATCTGTTATGTGTTTTTCTTCGATGTCAACTTGAATTTATTCAGTTGATAACTTATCTAAGTAGGATGAGCTTAACCAGATTAACAATAATAATTTCTGCATAAGATATAAGATTCAGAAATTTCTACACACACTCCGTGTCCCTTTCACGGGATATGTGGCATTATCTCCAAGGATAATTTTCAGATTAGTATCCTTCTCAACCATATCAGAAAGTGCTTCCTTGAACCCAGTGATGTGCCTTGAGGCACCACTATCTATCAACCAAACATTCATAGTTTCGGGTGGAGATGCAGTACATAGGGCAGATACAAGAATGAATTCATTTATTTTATCAACAACATTTGATTCCTCATACCTGGAATTTCTCGACCTTTTTAAAGGTTGACCATTTCTGTCGGAGGGAGCTTTCCTCTTTCCCTTGAACCTGTTGTTCCTTTGATTACCATTCCTTTGGTTGTTGTTGTTGTCATCATCATCGGGAGAATCCTTATTGAAAGGGCATTCTCTAGCATAGTGACCTGGCCTATGACAAGTGTAACACTTTCCCTTCTTTCCTTGGGCCCCTGCTCTTCCTTTGTTCTTTGGACCACCAAAGTTCTTCTTTCTAGAATGACCAGTGTAGGCAGTATTTCATTCATTTTCATACTCCTTCATTCTTGTCTCTTCTTGTACGCATCTTGATAGTACTTCATCAAAGTCAGGTATCACATTGTTATTGAGAATGGTAGTGGTGAACACATGCCATTCAGATGAGAGCCCTCCAAGTGCGGTGAGTACCATCTCTCGATTAGCTATTGTCTCCCCAATAGCCAACAGATTGCTCCTGATCTCGGTCAGCTTCAGAAAATATGATTGAATTGACTCATCCTTGCCTCTCTTCATATTCTTCAATTTATTCTTGAATAATAGGACTTGATTCACATTTTTGGCCTTGAACATGTGGACCAACTTATCATACATCTCTTTGGATGTGCCCAACTTAGAGATGTATGCAACCAGACTCTTGTGAATTGAGTCCTTGATCATCAACTTTGCTTTGATCTCCCCCTTCTTGTACTTTGTTTTGGAAGCAACAGTACAGTGGATGGAGGCTCTTGTATTTTACCCTGCACATAGTCCATGAAATCTTGGTCTTCTAAGTTAAGATCCAATGTCATCTTCCAAGCATGGAAGTCATCCTTCCCAGTCAATTTTTCATCAGCCTTAAAGCCATTGTAGTTTGAGTAACCCATCCTCTTCTTCGGTGATTGCTACAAACTAGGGCTTTGTCTTCACCTTAGCTCTAATACCATGTAAATTTATGTAGATTTTCTATGCTTGATGCAACTTTAATTTTTCTTCAATATTAGACATCAATCACATAAACAATAAAGTAAAATTTTGATAGAACATACCAGTAGATCGACATAAGACAAGCCAGAAATATAAAAGTGTGTTGGTGTGTTACGGCAGTCAACAGGATGCTTCAACAAGAAAAGTCTCAATATGGTCAGCCAACCATAAATGTCACACAACCCTCTAGGACAGCCAAATAGTCAACTCAAAAGTCAACCCAAAAATTCAATGGTCAACAGAAGCTAGGTCAACGCTGAAAAGTAGAAGTTAACGTTTTGCCTTGGGAATAGTGCCAAAAAATGAAGATTAGGAAAATCAAAGTTTTGGGAGAGTTTCAGGTCGATTTGACCTTGCGTTGACCGAAGTCAACGCTGGTCAAAGTTGGCTGTAGAAAACCCTAGACCAAAGTCAGAAAAGTGATGCTGCTGGAATTTTCCCACGTGTGGAGAGAAGAGCCACCAAGGACATCAAACCAATCATATGAGGAGAGAGAAATGTGTGAGGATGAGATGAGTGAAAATTTCCTCCAACATTGACCAATATATATCCATTAGTGAGGGTGTGTGACACAATTGCTAGGGCACAAAACCTTAAGGCCAGCCTGCACATATCTTGAATAAATTCAAAATAAATGTTCTTCTCATCGGATCAAGATGATCTTTAGATCGATATTGCACCTCTCCGAAAGAGGAACCCAATAAAAATATTGGTATCTTCATATGAGCATCACAACATGGATTTTGGACCTAGTTGTCCAAAATTAACAGAGAGAAAGGCTCTCAAAGCATAAAAAGGGGAAGAAGCTCCTCACAAGCCAAGGTGCCATAATTCTGATCACCTTTGTACTCATTGTTATCTTTCAGTTATATGATAAAATGGTTTATTTTTTCTCCATATTTGCATTATTTGTATGATGTCTCTCTATTTTCTGTAGTTGCTTGTTTATTTTGCTTTGTATTATTGTTTATTTCTATCCGGAATATCATAGATTTGCATGTACTTGTATGCTTATTTTACATGGCAATCTTCTGTTAAAATGCATGTTAATTTTACAAAATAATTTGGGGTTTAAGTTAATTTATGTAAATTTAGTCAAAACATCATTTCGGGATATTACAAGTTGGCCCACTAAATTCATTGATCGTGGTTATCCTTGAGTTCAAGGTGCCAATAAATAATGTATGGAGTAAATTCACATAGAATGTTAAATGGCGAGAATCCAATTTCAATGTACTTTGGCATAGAAGATGTTGGCATTTTCACTTTCCACGTATTTTCATTCTTTATCTTTCAAGTAGGTTTGAGATGGTTGAAACTTTTAAAGCCTACTTAATATGGAAAAGATAAAAGGGATGTATGACATGCTCAGAGAATCTAAGAAAATGGGAGCAGGAAAAACATATGATTGTGCACATGGCGATTATACTCTTAATAAAAATTCAAGAGATCTCTTTGAAGGGTTTGGTGTCCAAACTCAACTTGTATATGTATTTTCTAGCACCCTTGCCAATGATGTCAAAGGGAGAGGTAAACATAGGTGAGGAGAAATGCTTCTTAGGACTAAAAGGGTGAGGATCATTGTGTTTCCATCAATGCCAAAGGGGGATATTTTTGGCATTTTTTTCATTGATGGAAAAGGAACAACAAGACCATCGAGGTATGTTGCAGAAGCTATATTGAAGGTATGCTTGATATGTTTATGAGATATGAACAAAAAACGTATACTTGTACAATGATATGTTGCTTGGTATGTGTTATATATTGAAGTGGAAAATTGCAAAGAATAGAGATATGGGAAGGTTGATGTATGATGTAAGGTTGATTAATGCATGATGTTGATTCTTAGCATGCTTTATAATTTGTATGCTTGTGAGTAGGGTAAAGGAGCATGTTATTACATGTTGAGCTGATTGCATATATTGCTATGGAAAAGAAGCAGGAAGTTATACTACATATGGTTGTTATGTTTGCAAAGCAGATTGGTATGCTTGGTATGCTTGGTATGCTTGTTGTGTGTAGGTGCAAGGTATGCTAAATGTGCTAGAACTATTAACAACAGAACCAAGTAGCTGCAAAGTATCATGGCATAGTTGGTATTTGGAAAATTGTGAAAATAGGTGCATTGAGATATGCTTACATACATGTTTTGTGTAAGGCTGATTTGAAGACTGGTTTGGTTGAGTTTAATTGTTGTGATGCAAGGAAAATACAAGTCTCCATGACAACAAAGGAAAGACAAAGACATTATGCAAGAAAAGACAAGATGCAAGGCAAAGGAAAAGTTACAAAAAAAATGTTGTGATGCAGGGCTATTTGAATATGAATGCAAGGTTGTATTATTGCATGATATTTATTTATTTTATTGACATGAAGAATATGAATGCATGAATCTTGGATATGATGAAATTCATTTTATTTATTTTAATATTCAAGAGTTTAAGCAGTTTTGGAATCGAAGAGCCACCTTTGGAATGCAAAGAGACAAGTTTTGTCATTTCAGATTCGTGTAAGTGGAATGCTAACATCCATCAATGTTCAATTATAAAAGTATGTGAGGTGGTAGAGTTGAATGAGAGAGAGAGAGAGAGAGAGAGAGAGAGAGATAGAGAATGTGAGAGTTGACTGAGGTGTTATGCATTAGTTACATGGTACATATAGAGCAGATGTGGTGCAAATTTAAGGAGACGAAGAATTAGAATCAGAGATGGAGATATGCAAAATTGTAGAGCAGATAAACCAAAATATTGTTTTCATTTTGTATGAGGGGATTGTGGCCTCCTTTCAAGTTGTGGCTTGATAAATATCAGGTTGGAGCTTGTTGAGGTAGGAGCCTCTTGTTTTTTGTAGCCTGCAAAAAACTTGTAGGAGTTGGAGCTTCCTTGCATGTTGTAGCTTACAAAAAACATGAGGTAGTAGCATCTTATAGGTTGGAGCCTACAGAAAATAAAATGTAATAAGGGAGTAGTAGCTTGTATTTGCATCACAATGTTGATTTTTGTAGCATCGGATGTTCTCTAGCCTCGAGATTTTGCGGAGAGGCTAAGATACATGCATTCCCCAAGACCCATAAATAGTTTGGAAAATTCCACCTGGAGATGATTAAATTAAAATAATTAATCATTTTTAATGTATTCTTAAGATAAAACATAGGAAATATGATTAATTAAATTGCATTAATTAAATATGGTGAGAATATTCTAGATGAATACGAAGATTGAGGCCAAGCTAATATTAGCCATCAATTATTTTTTAATCTTGGTTGTTGATATCTTAACGAGAAATTATAAGAAGGAACTCGATGGGAACTTGGAGAATACACTAGTGTATATACTCAATTGACCAAGTAGATCGATTTTATCAGTGGTTGAAGTTAGGCAAGAGAAAATCGAATCATAGGGAGAGTTGCAGGTGGGAGAGAGAGGGATCAACAATATTCCGAGAGTGCAGGGAAATTCTGGAAAGAGTAGTGCAAAGGAGGGATGCAGATCACCAGCGCAGAGGCAATGACGCAGGAACTACGCAGTGAGGCTAGCGTAAGGACTAAAGGTCCTCTTTAGGGTCAGAAAAACGTTGTGAAGTGTGAGAATTTGATCAGTAAATTTATCTTAGTGTCTCTTCTATTTTACTATCTGGAAATTTCTACATGAATTATTGTTGAAGAATAATAAAGAAACGCTCATCTGTTGCATCGGTTTTCCCACATTAGGTTTTTCTGGGGACGATTGTCCAAAATAACTGTGTGATTATGGATATATTTGTGCTAGTATTTTTTCTTGCATTTACTTTCTGTAGTGTTTTATTTGTGAAGGTTGCAGTAGAACTTATTTCGATTTTTACTATGTAACACCATAAATAACTTGATTCAAAATTAATAAGTAGAAGAAATAATATCAGTTGTTGCAGTAGGATTATGATCTAGGAATTTTCACATGGTATCAGAGAGCATAGGTGAAGCAGGAAGAGCCCAGTGCTGAGAATAAGAGGGAGTTTGAAAAGGATACGTAGGCAACAGATCGAAAACCCAGAGGGGTTGTGTAGTCCATAGCCAAGAGGGATAAATCTTGTGGAAAATTCCTTCTCTGAGTGGGTCGACAGAGAAGAAGATTTTCTGAGTATATATTTTCCAAAGGCAGAAAGAGTAGCGTAGAGAAGATCTTTTGCTTTTCTGCAGCAGCAGAAAATTTTCAGCATTAGAAAGGAAAAATAGCACAAAAAATTATGGATAGTCAAGAAGCATCAAAATGATCTTCCAGATTGGAAGATGATTTTGCGTGTCTATCAGGTTTTGCATCAACTGGTATCTGGTATATTGATATTGGAGCTTCATCTCACATGACTGGAGTAAGAGAATATTTCTCTAGCTATCAAGAAGAACAGATGGACTTCCAGATCACTATGGGAAACAGAACCAAGTGTACTCCAGTAGGGAGAGGCACCATAAAGTTTCAGATGCAAGCAGGAACCAACATTAGCACCACTAATGTACTGCATGTACCAAGATTGGGTATGAACCTGATTCCAGTACCCCAGTTTCAGAACAAAGGGTATGATGTATACTTCTTAGGAAATAAGGTGTATGTCAAACATCCTAGCTGGAAGAAGGTGAGATAGATTGGAGCTAGAAGCAACAAGTTATATAAGTTGCATATCAATTCTCCAATGGCACTGATAGGCAGTAATAATAATAGTGGGAAGGAGTTGAAATTTTTTTTGCACAGGAGTATGGGATACTTACACTGTGGAGCACAAAGGATGCTCAAAGAGACTGTGACAGGAGTTCTAGTCCTTAGTACCGAGCATGATGATGTATACATAGGATTCGTACTAGGAAATTACGCAAACACAACATTTTTAAGAAGTGACAACAGAGAAAATGACATTTTGGGGTAGATACACTTAGATATTTGTGGCCCAATGTCCACCAAAGCTCTCAACGGTGGCGAGTATTTCGTGACCTTTATTGATGATCACTCTAGGAAAACCTGGATCTATTTCTTAAATACCAAGGATGAGGTCTTTGATCCGTTCATAGAGTTCAAGGCTCTCATAAAGAACATGATAGGGAAAAATATCAAGGTATTGCATTCAGATAATGGTGGAGAGCATATAGATAAATACTTAACAAATTTTTTCTCTAAGGAGGACATCAAGAGAGAGTAGATAACTCCATATAATCCATAGCAGAATGGAGTAGCAGAGCAGAAGAACAGAACAATATTCGGGGCAAAAAAAGCTATTCTATATCGCCAGGACTTGCCTATATTTTTATGGGTAGAGGAATGAAACATAGCGGTGTGCATTCAGAACAGAACTCCTCATATAGCATTGGGGAAGAAAACGTGAAGCGTTAAGTTATTACGCAAATGTAATATTGTGTCTAGATTTGTGTAAGGTAAGTAAATTATATTGATAAGATATGAATGATGTGTTTACATTCCCTCAGACAGTGTGCCTAAATAGGCATTGACTGGTCATGAGGGCCGATTAGACACGTTTTTTTACTATGTCACTTCCTAATTAACTTTATTAATGTTAATTTACTAATTAGACTAATTAATTATTAATTTATCATATTATGAATTATTTATTCATAACATTTCCACCCCCTTTAGAGATGCTTTGTCCTCAAAGCACAACCAGAAAGGTTTTCTTTAATCGAACATGTTTGCGATGGAGTGGCATATTTTTGTTGAATGGTGCCTTCTTCATGAGTACTTGTACCTTCCTTGGAACTAGAAGTGTTAACCACTTTTAATTTATAATGTTGTCCTTGCCAATTAAACTCCGTGAATTGTTCTTCAAGGTTTTTTGTATAACTCCCTAGTTGCGTTAACCATTCTGCACCCATAACTATATCCATTCCTTTGAGTGGTAGAGTGAATAGATCTATTTGCAGTTCTAGTTCTTGTATTTGGATTGAAAAATTATGACATTCTCTTATTTCCTTGAACTTTTTCCCAGTAGCAATAGATATGGTGAGGTCCTTGACTAGGCATACAAAAATATCAAGTTGTTTAGCAAGATCAATGTTTATACCATTGTGAGTAATAGCAGACTCTATAAGCATATTGACATCTCTGCCTTTTATGAGCCCTTTGAGCTTTAGGGTTTTAGGACATGTTTTCTTCCTCATATTTTTTGGTGGCGTAATATGCTTACCGTTTCTTCTTAAAGATTGGTCTCTCTTCTTTCGAATATGTGGTGGAACGTATTTTGTAATTTATTTTTGTTTTTTAATTTTTGGGGGAGTTTTCATCATGGATTTTCCAGTCACATGATATTGCCGCTAATGATGGTACTTTAGAATCTAACTCTTCATTGTGTGTGACAATGATCTTTTCATCACATGCCTGAACTTCAACTTGCCTCCCTCCTATTTTATAGTAGCGCAGGGATGCGTCTTCACATTTATGTCCTAGAGACCACTGTTATTCACATTTGCGACAACTATTTTTATTTTTAATCTTCTTTTCTGGTTCATTACTTGAAACATATGATCTTTCTCGACTTCATAATTATATAGTTTCTTGTTAAGGCATGTATGTCCTGTTGTCCAATCGTTTCCAAAATACCTACATTTGTTAGTTTCTTTTCTTCTTGAATGTAGTTGTTGGTCTTCATCTTCTTTGAAGGAGGTATTTCTGAGCTTATGTTTTATTTCAACATAATGTTGAATGTATGACATCTTCGATGGTTTGGAGTTTACATAATTTTAATTCTTCCCAAATGTAATCCTTAAGGCCACAACGATACTTTTTTAATATCTCTTCATCTAAAAATCCTCTTTGACTTACTATTAACACTTACTATTCGTGAATGTATTCACTCACCGATCCTTTCTATTTGAGGTGAACGAACCTTTCTTATATGTCATCCTCTTCCTCATCATGAAACCTTTTCAATAGAGAATTCTTAAAAATTTCCCAGTTGAATGAAAGACCACTACATTTAGAGGACCACCACATAAACCAGTCGTATGCTTCTCTTTCTAGGTAGTTGGATGTTATCATGAATTTTTCTTGCAAACCTAATAATGGGTTTTCTGAGAAAATGGCGTCCATTTTGTTTACCCAAACGATGCCACCCTTATGATCCTTACCATCATATTTAGGTAATTAATTTTTAATTTTAAAGAGCTTCCTTTCTGGAGACCTAGTATAGTATTGAGTACCTTCAAAGTGCACTTGTGGTATTCGTGTCTGTAGATTTTTTAGGAAGTCGTGATCTGGAGAATTTTCATCTTCTAGGGTCTTCAAACTTTGTGTGGCTGAGGGTAGATTAGCCTTCCCAAAATGTTGGCTCATCATTTCTTTTAAATATGCAATATCCTTGGCCATTTTGTCTTGGTCATTTACAAACTTTTCGACATTGTTGATGCGATCATTCATCTTATTGATCTCTTCCCGGATTTTTTAATATCACCGTTGCTATTGCTCCCCATTTGGGACTTCTTCTTTTTCTTATTTGACCCAATTTTTTTTTATTTTAATAATAATAATAATAATATTTTAAGTAATTATATAATTATAAATTGTATATTATATAGTGATAAATTATACAAAATATAATTATAAATTCTATATATTATATAATATTTAAATTATATATATATATATATATATATATATATATATATATATATATATATATATATATATATATATATATATATATAGATATATATATAGATATATATATATATAACCTTTTAACTAAAAGTATATCAACCGAGACACTCCCTTATAAAATCAAACTATCTGGTTAAATTGACTGTATCTAATTTTAGTTCCAACTGATATGACTTTTTCAATAGTCATGGTTGGCGTTGACAACAACAATTGGATTCACAATTTGAAGGTGGAATCGACGGTGAGGCACAGCGCAATAATGATGCAGGAAGTGGGCAGCGAAAGATTGTTTCTGAATGCCACATATGAGGGAACGTCGGGACAGTGGCCCCACAGATTGATCTGGCAGCGGACAAAACAAGGGGGCGGTGGCGGATGTGTGTGGGTGTGGAACAGCGGAGAATATGTGGAAGTGAAGAGGCCGATAGCGCCAGCGAAGGTAAACTCGACAACCAGGATTCACTGTGGTTGGGGAAAAGGAACATAGGCAGGATGACAGGCAATAGGCGCAGTAGCTAGAGTGACAACGAAAAGATAAGCACAACAATAGATATTAGCACGATTATGGAAATCAGAAGAAAAAATCAGATCATGGGAACATACTAGTATATGTGAGGTCAGGTATGACAGGGACAATGGAACAACAAGATTCAGGGAGATTCGAATGGAGAGTAAGTGTATGAATTGTAACATTGGTTGGATTGTACACACGAGGAATGATGAAGGACTAGTGAAAGTAATGATGGAAGCGTAAAGGATACATAGCAGCGATTATGGTGTAGATGAGCAGAATTTGCAATAGATTATCCAAATAATTGAGAGGCTATGATACCACTGACACGTTAAGTTATTATGCAACTGTAATATTGTGTGTAGATTTGTGTAAGGTAAGTAAATTGTATTCATAAGATATGTATGATGTGTTTACATTCCCTCGGATGGTGTGCTTAAATAGGCATTGACTGGTCATGAGGGCTGATTGGACACATCTTTTGACAGTGTCACTTCATAATTAACTTTATTAATAATAATTTACTAATTAGACTAATTAATTATTAATTTATCATATTATGAATTATTTATTCATAACAAAATGCCAGAAGGGGCCTTCATGGGAAAAAAGTTGGAAGTAAGTCATCTAACGATATTTGGGAGTGTGGATTATTGCCACATTCTAGACGAGAAGTGTATTAAGTTGGTTCAAACTACAGATAAGGGGTATCTCGTTGGGTATTGCGAGACCTCAAAGCGTACATGATATAGATTCCTAGAAGTAGGAAGATTGTAGTAAGGCGAGATGCAAAGTTCGTGGAAGACAGGGCTTTCAAAATATCTCGAGAGATGCTTGTAGGTGATCAATCAACAGATGTTCTATTAGTGCAACAACATGAAGGACAAGCAGGACATAAAAGAAGGAGGACAATCACAAGGATCGAGTACAGTGGCTAGTATGAGTATTTCCTTAGGAGTAGGATATCCAGGTAGTTCTCAACAAATGGAATAGTAGGAACATGAGGAGGATTTGATTGAGCCTCCCACCAACAGTGGTAGAACCAGTAGGGAATTACCTCAAACCCTGAGGCACGTAGAGGAATTTGTCAGAGCTCCTAGAACTGACAAGAGGCATATTATATAGCTTGATAGGTACCAAGTTATGGTAGCTTAGGTTGAAGAACTCTCCAATTTTTAGGAATCCGTACAACACCAGGTGTGGGTTGATGCCATGGTAGAAGAATATAGTTCTATCATGACTAATGATGTCTGGGAAGTTGTACCTAGACCAGAGGATAGATCAGTTGTAGGTTCAAGGTGGATATACAGGATCATGTACGCTACAGATGGCAATGTAAAGAAGTATAAGGCTAGGTTCGTGGTGAAGGGGTATGCACAAAAGGAAGGCATAGAATATAAGGATACCTTCACCCCAGTCGCTAGATATACCTCTATCAAATCTGTTATATCCCTAGAAGGTTAGATGGGATAGGAGAATCACCATATGGATGTCAATACAACATTCTTGAACGAGGTGATAGAAGAAGACGTGTATATAGAACAACATGAAGGTTTTGAGACTCGTGAGAGGATATCTCATGTATGCAGGTTAAAGAAATCCATATATGGGCTCAAGTAGACACCCGAAGCATGGTATGGTCAGATTGATAGTTACTTGCAGCAGTTGAGATTCATCAAGAGTGATGTTGATCCCAATCTCTACTATCTGATGGTGGAGAATGAGCCACTCATTCTGGTATTATATGTTGATTATTTGTTTTTAACAGGGTCATCAAGGCTCATAAAGGATTGCAAGAAAAACCTTTAGGTAAAATTCAACATGAAGGATATGGGGTTGATGCATTATTTTCTAGGATTGGAAGTATGGCAAAAGAATGGGGAGATATTCCCTGGACAAGGAAGATATGCTACAAATATTCTAAAGAGATTCATAATTAGGATTGTCGACACATGGCAACACCCATGATCACCAACAAGGAAGTTGACCCCACCTTGTACAGATAGCTCATTGGGTCGCTCATGTATCTGGTCAACACTAGGCCAGACATTTGTTTCGCTATCAGCACCCTTAGTCAGTTCATGGTGGAACCAAAAAGGGTACATTGTGCAGCGGTTAGGAAAATTCTTAGATATGTGTGTGGAGTAGCCAGATATGGGTTAAAATACACCCGAGGATATGATGTTATATTGAGTGAATTCAAAGATGTAGATTGGGCAGGTAGTTCGGTAGACCAGAAAAGTGACTCTGGGTACTGCTTCAGCATTGGAATAGGGATGATCTCTTGGTGCAACAAGAAGCAGAAGTTGGTATTAGTGAGCTCAGCAGAAGCTAAGTATATGGCAGCCAACACAACTACATGCAAAGTGATATGGCTTAGAAATATGCTTGTGAGTTTGTTCAGGAAGAGAATGGGAGTGACCAATGTTTACTGCGATAATCAGAGTTGTATCAAACTCTCTATGAATCCAGTATTTCATGATAGGTCAAAACACATTGATATTGTTGATATTTTATGTAGTTGGGGTAGCATTGGGCATGTTATCCCCCTAAAATTTTGTAGAGGGGCTAAGAGACACTTGAACTCCAAAACCCAGAAATCGTTTGAAGAAATTTCAGCTGGTGTTCAAGTTATTCAAATAATTAATTATTTAATGTATTTCCTAAGTATAAACTTAGGAAAATTAAATAATTAATGTGAATTAATTAACACATGTGCTAAAATTTTCTAAATGACGCGGATCAAATAGTATTTTAATCTTAGCCATTGATGAGTGTTTTAATCTCGGTCGTTGATGAGATCGATGAAAAATTATAAGAGAAAGGCTTGAGGGTTAGTTGGAGACACACACACAAAGGCAGAGTTGAGAGACAGATCTAGAATTCTAGGGTAGTGTTTGCTAAGAATTTCCAGAAGAGTTTTCTGCAGCGTGGGGTAGTATTGGTTGAGGGGATGATCTGATCCCAAAGCCAAGAGACGGAAAGAGGTAGAGGAGAAGCTTTCAAGGATAGCACAGAGGAGCAAGGGCAGCAACAGCAACTACATAGCACAAAGGCATCAGTTGTTATACAGGTGCTATGCAGGCCTAGGAAGGGGCACCACTATAGCTTCAGAGGGCTTCAGAGTTACGCAGAGGCCTCCAGAGGCAGCGTAAGGACTGCGTCACCCACTCTGGGGTTACGCAGTCCCTCTCTGAGCAACGTGGAGGCACACAAATCCTAGCAGGGCTGATGCTGGGGCTTTAGCGGCAGCGCTGGGGTTTCTAGGGCCAGATCATGGCTGAGTCTTGTAAAACCCTTTTGAGGGTGTGGATTAGGTAGAATTTTGGTCTCAGAAAAAATAAGTTAGATGCAAATCGGTTTTTTCTCTGTCAAGTGAACCAGATTTGGGGCCCAGATTTGTTGTACTCAGAATCTACTTAATTAAATAAACCCTCATATCTGCTGCACCGGTTTTCCCGCTTTGGGTTTTTTTGGGGACTTATGTCCAAAAATCAGTGTGTCACTTTGTTTAAATGAGCATAATATTCAGTAAATGATCGCATGTGTAGGTTGTTAGTTGTGTTTACTTCAGAATTTTCTAAATATTATTTTTGAAGATAACTTGTATAACTTAATCAAGTAGGAGAAGTAAACCATGATACTACAATAGAATTTTCACATGGTATCAGAGCGATAGCAAATCAAGATGAATCTCCAACAAATCAGCTCAAAAATAATTTTTCTGCTGGATAGCAGCAGAAGCAGAAGAGATCCGGAAAGGGCAGCTTGACAACAAGAGGACTTAGTCCCAGAAGGGGCAGCATTGTAGCTACAGAAGGACATCAGGCTTAGGCAGAGCCTTCCTAGGCTAGCGTAAGGACTGCGTCACCCAATCTGGGGTTATGCAGTCCACTTTTAAGTAGCATTGAGGCTACATTGGGCCAGTCAGTGAGACACAGTCCAACCATTCTTCATGTTGCAAAATTTTTTTGCCAAGATTTGGAAGCAGTGCTTCAGATCTTCAACAGTGTTGGTGTGGTGGAGATTCTACCAGTGGATAATTGTACCTAATTAAGTCAACAAATAGTGGGAGGAAGACAATCACTTATTAGATCTGAGCCAAACATATCTAAGATTCGATCAGGAGGGTGATCAGAGTGAATTTTTCGATTGGGCTGGCCGAAGATTTCCAGGAGGGAAATCAATTGTCAGAGGGAGAAAATACTATAGAGGGTTTCTATTTGCCAAGAAAACCAGATCCAACATTTCTGTTGAGTTTTGCAATAGAAAGAGGGAGAAGAATATCTATTCTGAAATATCTGAGGAGATGGTACCATATGGAATGAGAGATGAGGATAAGTTGGATGGCATGTCCAACTTTTTTATCTGGAGGGCTAGGATCTTGGTATTCCTAAACGAATATGGCCTCAAGGACCATGCAGAGAAATTCCTAGTTGTGCCAACCGATGTAGATCCTCTAAAGAAGTACGAAGAAAATCAAGCGTGAACTAAGCGTTTGATCATGGACGGATTCAAATACCACAACGTGCCTCATATTACCTGAAAGAATATGGAAAATGAGATGTGGGTAGTGTTAGCGCTCGAATCTACCTTAGGCTGAAATAAGGTAAAACTCAGGGCTACATCAAACCACGCTCAGCCTCATAGCTATCCCTACGAGGACAAGAGAGGGCTCTCTCTGGGTCTATCTCGGCAAAAGGTCTTCAAAGGGGCTGAGATGACTTGAATGCTTGATTTAGGCTATTAAAGAGATAAGAAAAGGGTTTGATTTTGATTTTTTGGGTTTTGGTGAAAAAATGGAAAAACAATTTTGGGCTCAAGGGATGAGGCCGGATCTTTCTAGAGATCGAGCTGGAAGCAAGGTGGCGTGATCTTGATGCTTTTGGATTAGGTGTACTATGGATGGATCAGAATGACAAGGAGCTAAAGAGGGCAAGGGAGAACATGGATCCTCTCCAAACAGGCGAAAACATGTAAAACTAAACAAATTTAAAAGCAGAGCACTGAAACAATGGATTCAACCTCATTTACTCATTCATTTAGTTTCAGAAGCATAAGAAGGGAATGGCATACATTAAACATGAAAGAAATTACAATAAACTGAGAGAAAACACCATCAAGAACTGAAAGCCACAAGAATCCCAACAGGTGCTGCAAAACCTCTGATCTTTCCTTAGCCAAAATATGAAAAATATGTACAATACTGTGCCAAAATCTTCCCAAGAGTCCAACCTATCTAACCCCTGAAAATGATTGATAAATTACATCATATAGACCATCCTAACCCCTTTCCATGCCTCTAGGGGTTGAATTCCTCCTTCCAGGAGCAGTTCCAACTAATTCTAAACAAGGAGCTAGAATACAGGCAGCGAAACAACTTGCCTCTAAAAGGAAGGAAACTGATTCTTTCACTTGATTTTTACTTTTTTAGAAGTGAATCGTCTAGAATAGGTAAATGTGAGTCCAAGTTACATTCAAACCATAAAATTACATCAAGACAACTCAAAAATTATCAGTTCAGATTCCCAATGGCAAGAAATCCTAAGCTGGAAGATGAAAAATTAGCCAATTTTCTCTATGCGCCGCGCGCCTGAGCTCTATGCATCGCGCGCCTTTCAGCCTACTTTTGGGGCACTTCCTAGAATCAAAATCAAGCTCATGATAGCTTGTTGGAAAGCCCTGGATGTCTGCTATCCAACCCAAGTTGAATTTCCCAATTTGGAGCTCATTTGCCCCTCCAAAACTAATTCTCCCACAAGTACTTCCTGCTGGTGCAAAAGGTGGCAGAAAGGTGATTTTCATGGTGTTTTTGGCCCTTTTTATCATCCAGAACTAGGTGAAATGTTTCGGCCATTTCTGAGAATGCATAACTTACCATGAAAAATCAAAAAATATGAAGTTTTCCTCCAGCAAGTGTCCCAATCATAAGCGTGCGTCGTGACGCGCTACGCGTTGGGCTGAAAAACCTGTTTTGAGACCAAAATTTTCCAAAATGACAAAAAATTCTTCAAATTTGCTCAAATTTGGAGCGAAGACCCTCCATCATGTATCATGCTCAACCAAAGAAGCCTTGGCCAAAATCCGGAGTGGATCAGGCCTCTTCCGCCGTCTTAGTGCTCTGCTCAACCTCCTCTTCAGAATCTTCATTTTTGCTTTGCAGACGTGCATGCGGGCCCAATAATGACCTTTCATGTGACGAAGCATGTCTTTGTCTCTATTGGCCTTTTCCAACAAATTCTCCAGATGAATGTTAACATGTGTGAGGCATGTCTCTCGCTCAATTGGTGTCATGTCACCGGGTCTCTTCCGGGCCAATTGTCGATCTTCACGGATTCGTCGCAGCTCTACAAGTGTGTGCTGATCTTCTAGCTGTTTGTTACGCTGATCCAGGTAGTTTATCACCCACTGAGCTCTCTGCAACTTAACATTCAGCGTGTCAATCTCGGCCTTCTGCTCCTGGACGATCTCTTTCAGTTTCGAGCTAGGAGAGCTCGCATCAACATCAATCAATGTGAATTCAGTATCTTGGCCTCCTAAGGGGCCCTCATCGTGCATAGGCCTCTTGCCTCTGTCCTGAATCTGTACCTGTGCTGAAGAAGAAGGCGAGACCCCTTCCACATCATGTGGAGATAATACTCGCTCTGCTGATGAAGTCCACGAGACCCCTTCCACCTTGGGTGGAGATAATACTCGTCGTGTAGCTGCAAATAAGGCTCTGTGGCCTCGCTGATATGTCACATACACTAGAGAACTGATATGCCCGGTCTCAGGAATGTCAAGCTAGTGTGAAGGCTTTCCCTCATCATGAACTACCTTGGGAGGTGGCTGTGATGCTGTGAAGAAGTCACGGGAGACGAACTCATCCCATGCAATGCCCAGGTTAATGACAGTCATCATGATTGGACGGCCGCGTAATGAGATCGCTATGCCGCTGTGTCAATCTTCTTCTACAAGAACAACATCCGTCGCAGTTGCACACATGAAGTATGGAATGCTCACTTTCACGCACTCCTCGTGAAATGCATCAACAAACGGGACATGGTATCGATAGAAGCAGAATCCGCCCTCGCAATCGAAATATCAATGACAGAGTTTCCTCACTGAAAGAAATCCCCATCCTTCCACAAACTAATGGAAATTCTGGTCAAATGCCTCATACCTGTGTTTGATGTATGGCTCATAGTAGGATTTCTCTAGCTGCTGTCGTTTGTTCCATTCCTCTCCTATGTTTGGTATCCCGGTGGCCTGAGCAATGGTCTCTGGTGACAGAATGAAGTTAACTCCGGCAAGGTTTACCCGACCATCATGTAAATGTAGAACAAATAGACGAGCTAGCTCATGATGATGATGGGTTTGTGAAATCATCTCACAGTACTGGAAACATGACTGATGTTGGAAACAATCCATTGCAAGCGAGCAAGCCTGCAATTGAGCCAAAGAAGTAGGCTCCTCCCTGACATGCCTACCACTTTTGCCACTCTTGTGAGACCTCCATGGCACATTAACCTCTGCTATGGAATCAATGTCATACTCCTGCTCATAAACTGAATCCGTCTCTGACATGGCGCTGAAATCAAGATGTTTGCAAAATATATGCTGATATAGGTATAGTGAAAACAAGAGTTCAGTGTATGCTCTAATCCCAAATGTGTCACATGTGTATCAAAGTGTTATAGGAAGGCCACAATGATAAAGGTTCTGTCAAATAAGTTTGAATGGAAAACAGTCACTGCTTTGACTTCATGGGGATTTTGACAAGTGAGTAGGAAGGAGTATAATGTAATGTAGGACAAAGAAACAGCCCTTGCAATGATATTTAGGCTTTGTCAATGGAGAATGGGGAACAGTGAATATGGGACTGTGTTACAATATAAATGGGAAACAGTGTGACAATGACAGTGGTAATGACAGCAGTGATTTAATAGCAAAGAGAGAGCGTGAGAGCAGAGACACCACTGACAATAGATGACACAGGCATATATCAATAACACAAGTTTGGAAACCCCCACAATATCACTAACATGTCCTTCAAAACCCTATGGAGTGATTTTGGCAATGAACATAGGGTTTACATTTCACCCCATCAAACATTTGTTTTCTCCACTTTCCAAACACCACAGCATGTTTATGAGTCACTAAGCAGGTATGAATGACTTACTTGCAAGTAAATGAAGAGATTTGGCACGAATCTGGGCGAAGGAGTAAAATTTTTGGCCCTGAAACTCTACGCGTCGCGTGCATGCCCAGTGCACCGCGCGCTGTGTATGCGTCGCGCGCGTGCAAAAATGCACGGGCCTGTGATGCCCAGTGCGTCGTGCGCCTCTTGTATGCGCCGCGCGCACTTCCACTTCCACTCCACGGCTCTGAAAACGAGTTTTTGCCTCCAACACTCCAAACTCGACTTTGCTTTGGGAATTTGTGAAAATAACTTGTCCTCCATGGTTTATATAGGTTGAAAAATATCTCACAAGAATCAGATTTAATTTTAATTTTCTTCATAACCCACTTTGTAATGTTTGGAAATCTTGGCACTTTGTCATTTAATGCAATTCTGTCTTTTAGATTTTCACTGTTTTTTCTGAGTCTTGAACTAATGAAACTTGGTTGTTTTTGCAGGGATTTTGGCATTTTGGCTTCGGCAAATACCAGAGGCTTCTTTTAAACTTTTTATGGTGGAACAAATACAAAATTATTTAAAAAAAATAAAATTGACAGTTTCTAGTTCAAAACAGAGTTTTGGACTAGAAATGTCTTCAAATGTTTTTGAGAATAAAAATATGAAATAGAAACCTTTTCGAAACCATCCTCATGGCCTGTGGGCTTTTATTTCATGTATCAAAGGACTGAAACCCCTAGACTCTAGGACTAAAGACTCTTTTTGACGAAAATAATCCTTTATGACCATGAATGACGTGACCTAAACTTCAGTGATTTTTGAGGAATTTTAATTAGCCTTGCAGGTACAAGGATGAGGAAATGCAAGACGACCAGACCCTCTCGTTAGTCAATGGCATGCCCCTAGCGAAATGCAACGAAGTGGAATGAGCGAGACACCTAAAAATGATATGCAAAAAGCGAAATGATCTCTGACGGAGGGCTATAAGGACCGACTCTAACATTGGCTCCAATGGGGATGGTGGCTCCAAGGAGATGCCAAGAACGGCAGATCTCTGGAGGAGTCAGAAAGTGCCTTCATCCATTGGGCGATGGAGTCATTATTTCAACAGATAACACAAAACCTTGGACACATTTATTGACTGAAAACTTTGACTGAAAACTGACTGGAAACTGACTGAAAACTGACTGAAACTGACTGAAATTGACTCGATTTTAAAACTGAAAAGACTGATAAAACTGACTTGACAAACTTCAAACCAAATAACCTCCTTCTCCAGAATTATAGCCTTCGCTTCGGGCCCCAGACTGAAGAAAAGAGATTAGTACACACTTGCGATGAAACAAAAGTAAAACGATATATACAATGATGATGAAATCAGCAAAAAATACTCAGAAGTGGTATCGCTTGAGCAGCCGACCATTGATCGGCCCTCCCGGACAATCATCCCCATTCATTTCCTTGAGAAGAAAGGCGTTTTGACCACGATACGATGCAATCTTAAAAGGACCCTTCCATAGGTTTTCAAATTTTCCGTGCTTTCCCTTATCTTCATTTCAAGCATCCCACTTCAAAACCACCTCATCCAGCTGAAACTTATCTGCTTTCGCCTTCCTGTCATAAATATTCTTAATGCGCTCCTGCAACTTGAATGTATTTTGAAAGACCTCCTCCCGTGTCTATTGTAAATGAATCATCTGATTTATCCTTCGCTGCATAGGATCTTCCTCACTACCAGCTTCCTGAAGCAATTTGACTACCGGGACAGCAAGAGAAGTGGGAAAAACCGTGTCTATCCCATACACCAACTCGAAAGGAGACATGCCAATAGATTTTTTCTGACTTACCCTATCAGCCCAAAGTGCATTCACTAATTTCTTGTGCCAGCCCTTTTTATTGATTTCCAGCAATTTCTTAATGATATTTACCAAAGACTTATTTGAAGATTCCTCCAAGCCATTTGTCGACAGAGTAGTCATAAAATGTCCTGGGTTTACGTTGTACTTATAGCAAATCAATCATCTCAGTATCCAACACACGGACATCTGTGATTATCTTACTAGGACACCTGTGCTTGATGTTAACATTACTTTCACAGCAAAGAGATGACACTGCATCCTGCCTCACTCAGTGGAATTGCCTCGATCCACTTCGTTATGGAAGTAATCCATTATTTTTCAACATCCATCATTCATGCTGCCCAAGATGTCACCTGATTTCTTTGAATCCAACCCCATCGGCTGAAATGAAAGGCACCTGGATTTCAATTGGTTTCTGAGAGGCAAAGGGTCAGCTTCTGCTTTCCTCGAAATTTGATATCTGTGATACCCTAACAAATTTCTATATACACTGGAAATGGGATGGGCTAATAGGAACCGCTTCATGAACTTGGTCACTAGAGTTTGGAAATACATGGCTCTGACACTCACAGCCCTCCTGGTAAACCCTTTGGCTTCTTCTCTACCAAACAATTCAGTCAACATTCCACCTGTATCTTTCCAATATAATGGAATTGAACATGCAAAAACTCAAAAATTTCAACTCATAAGTACAGTCTTACCTTATTTTCAGGCATCCCGAGTGGTGAGACACCAAGTACGGTAAATGCTCAAGATACCAAGGGGAAGAAACAAAAATATCAGATACCTGAAATGATGTACTCTCCTCATCTTTATCAGACATGACAGCAATCAAATTTATATCTAAAGCATGCAGATTTGTTTCAGCCATGAGCTTGGCTAGTCCTTGTCCTTTGATCAGCTTGGTTGGTTTAATCTCCACATCATATTCTAACAACGCAGCGATCCACTTACCCCGCCTTCCTTCTGGATCTGCCTGTACCAAAACATCTTTAACTGTTGCGTTAGGAACATAGGCTATAATGTGGGAATGCAGTATATATACACGGAAATATTTCAAGGCCTTTACAAGCGCAAGTGCTTGTTTCTCAATAATGTTGTATTTCAATGCTCCATCCCTTATAATCCGACTGAAAAAGGCAATGGGCTTCTCAACTCCATCCCTTTTTTGCATTAAAACAGCTGCCAAAGTGTGCTCAGAAGCAAACGAAAACAAAATGAAGTCCTGTGTGTAGTCCGGGCTGATTAAAATAGGGGCTGAAGAAAGAGCTAATTTTACCAAATTGAATGATTTCACCGCCTCTTCTGTCCACTTTACCTGACTGTCCTTTTTCAACATGTTCGTGATTTCTCTAAGATGCTCAACAAGATTTGGAATGAAATGACGCAGAAAATTCATTTTACCATTAAATGACTGTATTTATTTCTTGTTCCGGGGCTGTTCAATTTGTTGGATTGCTTCAACACGTACAGGGTCAACACGAATGCCGTCTTTCGATATGATGTGGCCAAGGAGTTTGCCTTCATCCATGGCAAACAGGCTCTTTTTCGGATTCAGCGAAATGCCATATTTTCTGCACTTCTGGAAAACAACTTTCAAGTGATATAAATGTTCTTCATCAGAATTTGAAAACACAGTCAAATCATCAAGGTAAACAACCAAAAATACATCTTTCTCATTAGCGAAATCCATGTCCATTGCACGCTGAAAAGTGGCACCTGCATTTTTCAAACCAAACGGCATCTTGGCATAATGAAACATTCCCCATGGAGTGGTGAACGCAGTTTTGTCACGATCGTCCTCATGCACTAAAATTTGATTATATCCTGAATAGCCGTCGAGTAGTGACATCCTTGATGCTCCAAATACTTGCTGCAATATATGGTCCATTTTTGGCAACGAATAATTGTCTTTTAATGATACCTTATTCAAATTTCTGAAATCGATACACAAACAGATCTCACCTGTCTTTTTTCTCATGGGCACCAAATTTGATATCCAATCAGAAAATCTGATAGGCACAATGATTCCTGACTTATACAACCTGTTTACCTCTTTTTCAATTGATGGTAGCAGCTTCGGATTGATTCTCCTCAACTTCTGACGAAAAGGCTTCTGATTTGGTTTAATAGGGATAGTATGCTGAATGATATTAGTGTCATATGTTTTTAAATCTGAGTAATCCCACGCAAAAGCATCAGCGAATGAAGACAACAATCTCACATACTCCGCTCTTACCTCTGGTGATAATGACTTGGATAACTTTACCATCTTGGGATTTTCAGCTGTCCCAATATTTACTTCTTCATCACCTTTTTCAGTCGGCCTCAATGTTGGTTTGCAGGCTACATCGTCTTGATCAAAGAGTTCCTCTAAAGGAATCAATCCTTTAGGAATGATGTTGTCTTTAAGTTGTAGCACTTCCATTTTATTTATTTGTATATCATCATTACCATCATCATATTCTGTATCTATGGAGGTGTCTCTAAACTTACCCTTATTTTGCAAAAAATCACTAATCTCCTCGTCGTCCTAAAAAACTTGCCAACACCTCTGATTGTCCGGAACGGTGGGGCGGTGCTTCACATGGATCTCGAACTTGTTGCTGGAATTCATTGGGATTTTTAAATTACTTGTTGCCTTAGCAAGTCCATCAGCAACACCATTTTGTATGCGAGGCACACACGTCAAGGTATGATCTGAAAATAACTTTAAAATGTCTAAAACTACATTACGGTAAGCCCTCATGCGAGGATGCTTGGCTTGAAACTCACCCTTTACCTGCTTTATCACCAACTCCGAATCACCATAGACTGTAATTATTTTCACTTTCAACTTCCTTAGAATCTTAAGGCCAGCAATCAGAGCCTCATACTTCGCCTCATTATTAGAACAGTCAAATGCTAGTTTGTAGGAACATACTCTCACATTGCTTGGAACCTTATCCGGAGTGGAAAATGGACTGCGTATCCAAACACCAATTCCAACACCATCACTACCCACTGCACCATCGAAATCCATAGTCCAAAGACCATCTTCATCCTCCTCTAAGTGCTGAAATTGCGCCAGCTCTGTTTTTCCTGTTTGCTGCCCATTGTCTTTAGCTGATTGCTCAATAGTAGCTTGCTTTTCTCGTCTTTCTTTATGCAGAACTTCTCTAAAATTTTCAGTGATCTCTGGTATATCTTCTGCCTGAACTAATTGACTATCTATATCATTAAAACTATCAGCAAACAAAACAAAAGACTCTAAGTCGGTATGTACATAATTTACAGGATGATTGATTGGTTTCTCCTTGCTTGTTATCATGTATTTCATCTTCTGATCTTGATATAACTTTCTCATTTGACCGAAGACTTGAATTGTTGCATAGGAAAAATCTAACTGTAGTGTACCTTTCAACTTTTCCCCCCAAGATCTAGAAAGGAGCATCCCAAATCGAGGATGAATGTCCGCCACAAGCACGTCCATCAAGACATTATTCGCAGGAATCTGATCTAAACTTACAACCAAATATTTGATGAGTCTGATACATCTCACACGGCTGGAATCGAATGAATACAAATCATGGTATTTCCTTGTAATATCTAAACCCAACTTTTCCATGATCGCCTTTGGCATAAGATTGTGCGAAGCACCAGAATCGAACATGGAATTGTGCAATATATATTCATGCAACCTCAAACTGATATAAAAGGGAGGAACATCACTGTCAGGGGACTCACCATCTAAAGCAGGCCCAAATATCAATTCAGGCTGATCATCTTCAATATTTACCGTGTCAAACATTGGATCAAAATTCAGAATTTTAGAGACTTGACCTCGATAGCTGCTGTTCTTCATAATTTCTATCAAAGGAATAGATACCTTCAATTTGGAAATTTCATTTTCCAAACTAAAAGCTGAAACTCTTTCAACTTCTTTGACCGGAACTTCTTTCTTTTCAGCCTTATCTTTCATTATACTTGACTGATTGGCCTTTTCTGCTGATGATGATTTACTAGCTGCGGGATCAATTGTCTCTTTTCCTTTCTTCTGTGGTATAGGTGAATCCATATTAGGTGCTGAAGCCTCTTTTCTCTTCTGAATTGGGTTTATGGGCACGTCTCTATTTCTCAATGAGTATTGCTTCTGCTGAGCGGACAAAGCATTCATATACCCTCTTTGGTATTCATCTGATTCTTCCTCCAGAGCTGTATCATTTGCTAAAATGAAATCCTCATCTTTCTGTGCAGTTGAACTTTCTCCATATTCTTCATCCTCGGTGATGTAAATGGGCAGATCGTCGGGAGTAAAGAAGTGGTTTCGCTCCCCTATTACATCATCGTCATCGTCTGAATCTTGACTCACAAAATTCTGCAGAAGAGGTGTTTTAATCTGCTGCTGGGCTGCCGGCTCTTGTGTTCTTTGTTCATGCTGCTTAATTCTGAACTGTGGCTGCTACTGGCCACGGTAGTTGGGATTACGAATCTGCGTTTCTGGCTTGTCAAGCGTCATTCTTTTGAACATTTTTTCCATCTCACGAAGCAAGTGCTGTTCTGATGCAGATGTGGAAGATTCTTCTTTTATGGTCACTCTCTTTTCTGCTTTCAATTGGGCTCTCTTATCATTCAGATTCGCCTCAACACTAACAGCAATCTTCTGCATATCTTCCAAGGTAGGTGGATCTCTGTCACGTAGTGAATAATCCATCTCCAGATCGAAACCGTCCGGGAATTTAAGGAGAGCTGATTTTCTAGACGGTCTTAAGTCATTTGGAATTGCATTATACACTGTATTGAATCTGATAATATAATCCTGAACAAACTCACCAGGATTACGCTTGATGCTGGTATACTCAGAAGTAATTTGCAGCGGATCTTTTTTCATCTCCCATCTATCTAGGAATTGTGTCTGAAGCTCTTGTAATGTATTGATACTTGCGGGCTGTAGAGCTCTGAACCATTTACGAACCTCACCTCCAAAAGTCTGGGCGAACAACCTCATGGACACATTTTCTTCATCTATTTCATGCAGGTCCAAGAAATCTGTCATTCTAACAATATGTTGCTGAGCGGATATACTCTGTGGAGTGCCATCAAATATTTGAATCTTACTCTGATAATCGGCAGGCATAGGATCCAAATTTGCAGGTAAAACAAGAGGTGCGAATCTAGCAGCCATGGCTCTTGGCGGAATTATAATCTGCTGTCTTGGAGAAACAGGTGGAATGGGAGCAGTGGATGAACGAGGTGTATGCGGTGGAAATGGAGGTAGAACTACTGCTGATTGCTGATCAGAGATCTCAGGCTGTACGAGAATGGTAGGGATAAAGGGAGGTTCAGTGGGAATTCGTGAACCGGATGCAATTTCAGATGAACCAAGAGTTTGTGAAGCAGATTCAATGAATTTAGGAATGTTGGTTGCCACAATGGAGTTTTGAAGATTTAGAATATAATTATCGATAGATCTATTTGCTTTTTCAACTTCTATATACTTGATGAACTCATGATTGATGACGGTAGAACCAGTGGCACTTTCGGATTTGGTTTCAAACAATGATAACTCGAACTGATCGTCAAACTCAATATCTTCAATGTATTAAAAACAGTGGGGTATGAGTGAGATTTGACCAAAGGAATGATGGGAGCTTCTCGACGGAATATTCTTGGGATTACATTGGGGTTTTCATATACTGGAAGCGGATTTGGATCAGGATTTGATCTGGTATGCCTTTTTGAAGCCAGTGTATTGATCTATTTCAAGAGAAATTCAAAGGACACAATAGATTATTTTCAGCCTATCGATTTCTAGACTCAATCATCCAAAAGTCTAGAACGAACAAGTATACTGGGGTAATTTGCAAATTAAGTGCTGCATTCACAAGCTAACCGGAGATCGACTGAAGCATCGTTTATCTACTTCCGCTTATGCATGGAAAAAGTGTTTCGAAAGCTACCTTGCGTGACTTCACACTCCGTCTATAACTCATAAAACGAACACACCAAAAAGCAAACCATTGAGAATTTTTTTCCCCAGTATGGTCGCCACTATGTTAGCGCTCTAATCTACCTTAGGCTGAAATAAGGTAAAACTCAAGGCTACATCAAACCACGCTCAGCCTCGTAGCTAGCCCTACGAGGACAAGAGAGGGCTCTCTCTGGGTCTATCTCGGCAAAAGGTCTTCAAAGGGGCTGAGATGACTTATAATGAATACTGATTTTAGGCTAGTAAAGAGATAGGAAAGTTTGATTTTGATTTTTTGGGTTTTTGTTGAAAAAATGGGAAAAACAATTTTGGGCTCGGGGATGAGGCCGGATCTTTGCAGAATTCGAGCTGGGGAAAGGTAGGCAGTAGTCTTGATGCTTTTGATTAGGTGTATGGATGGATTAGAATGAAAAGGAGCTGAAGAGGGCAGGGGAGAACAGGAATCCTCTCCAAACAGGAGAAAACATGTAAAACTAAACAAATTTAAAGGCAGAGCACTGAAATCAATGGATTCTACCTCATTTACTCATTCATTTAGTTTCAGAAGCATATGAAGGGAATGGCATACATTAAAAATGAAAGAAATTACAATAAACTGAGAGAAAACACCATCAAGAACTGAAAGCCACAAGAATCCCAACAGGTGCTGCAAAACCTCTGATCTTTCCTTAGCCAAAATGCAGAAAATATGTACAATAGTGTGCCAAACTTTTCCCAAGAGTCCAACCTGTCCAACCCCTGAAAATGATTGAGAAAATACATCATATAGACCATCCTAACCCCTTCCCATGCCTCTAGGGGTCGAATTCCTCCTTCTAGGAGCAGTTCCAACTAATTCTAAACAAGGAGCTAGAATCTAGGCAGCCAAACAACTTGCCTCTAAAAGGAAGGAAACTGATTCTTTGACTTGATTTTCACTTTTTTGGGAGTGAATCATCTAGAATAGGTAAAATTGAATCAAAGTTACATGCCAACCACAAAATTACATCAAGATAACTCAAAAATTACATCCACAATCAAAACTGGTCCAACTGGCCGAAATCCTGAGCTGGAAGATGAAAAATTAGCCAATTTTCTCTATGCGCCGCGCGCCTGAGCTCTATGCGTCGCACACTTTTCATCCTGCTTTTGGGGCACTTCCTGACATCAAAATAAAGCTCATGATAGCTTGTTGGAAAGACCTGGATGTCTGATATCCAACCCAAGTGGAATTTCCCAATTTGGAGCTCATTTTCCCCTCCAAAACGTCATTCTCCCACAAGTACTTCCTGCTGGTGCAAAAGGTGGCAGAAAGGTGATTTTCATGGTGTTTTTGGCCCTTTTGATCATCCAGAACTTGGTGAAATGTTTCGGACATTTTTGAGAATGCATAAATTACCATGAAAAATACAAAAATACAAAGTTTTCCTCCAGAAAGTGTCCCAATCATAAGCGCGCATCGTGACGCGCTACACGTTGGGCTGAAAAACCTGTTTTGAGACCAAAATTTTCCAAAATGACAAAAAATTCTTCAAATTTGCTCAAATTCAGAGCGAAGACCCTCCATCATGTATCATGCTCAGCCAATGAAGCCTCGGCCAAAATCCGAAGTGGATCAGACCTCTTTCGCCGTTTTAGTGCTCTGCTCAACCTCCTCTTCAGAATCTTCATTTTTGCTTTGCAGACGTGCATGCGGGCCCAATAATGACCTTTCATGTGACGGAGCATGTCTTTGTCTCTATTTGCCTTTGCCAACAACTTCTCCAGATGAATGTTAACATGTGTGAGGCATGTCTCTCGCTCAATTGGTGTCATGTCACCGGGTCTCTTCCAGGCCAATTGTCGATCTTCACGGATTCGCCGGAGCTCTACAAGTGTGTGTTGATCTTCTAGCTGTTTGTTACGCTGCTTCAGGTAGTTTATCACCCACTGAGCTCTCTGCAACTTAACATTCAGCGTGTCAATCTCAGCCTTCTGCTCCTGGACGATCTCTTTCAGTTTCGAGCTAGGAGAGCTCGCATCAACATCAATCAATGTGAATTCAGTATCTTGGCCTCCTGAGGGGCCCTCATCGTGCATAGGCCTCTTGCCTCTGTCCTGAATCTGTACCTGTGCTAAAGAAGAAGGCGAGACCCCTTCCACATCATGTGGAGATAATACTCACTCCGCTGATGAAGTCAACGAGACCCCTTCCACCTTGGGTGGAGATAATACTCGTCGTGTAGCTGCAAATAAGGCTCTGTGGCCTCGCTGATATGTCACATACACTGGAGAACTGATATGCCCGGTCTCAGGAATGTCAAGCTGGTGTGAAGGCTCTCCCTCATCATGAACTACCTCGGGAGGCGGCTGTGATGCTGTGAAGAAGTCACGGGAGACGAACTCATACCATGCAATGCCCTGCTGTGTTAGCTAATGTACCACCATGATTTTGATCAGCGCGTAATGATATATACTGCTATGCTGCTGTGCTGGGGTCTTCTTCTGTACAAGAAATGTCATCCGCTCCATGTTGCGATACATGAAGTATGGAATGCTCATCATACGTACCCTCGTGAAATGCATCAACAAACGGACATGGTACGCATAGAGGCGCGAGAATCTGCCCTCGCAACTGAAATATCGAATGATGAGTTTCATCAATGGTGAAAACTCATCCTTCAGAAATATGAATGGAAATACCCTGCTCAGCTGCCTCATATACCCAGGTTTGATGTATGGCTCATAGTAGGATTTCTCTAGCTGTTGTCGTTTGTTCCATTCCTCTCCTATGTTTGGTATTTCGGTGGCATGAGCAATGGTCTCTGGTGACAGAATGAAGTTAACTCCGGCAAGGTTTACACGGCCATCATGTAGATGTAGAACAAATAGACGAGATAGCTCATGATGATGCTGGGTTTGTGAAATCATCTCACAGTATTGGTAACATGACTGATGCTGAAAAAAATCCATTGCAAGCGGGCAAGCCTGCAATTGAGCCAAAGAAGTAGGCTCCTCCCTGACATGTCTACCACTTTTGCCACTTTTGTGAGACCTCCGTGGCACATTAACCTCTGCTGTGGAATCACTGTCATACTCCTGCTCATAAACTGAATCCGTCTCTGACATGGCGCTGAAATCAAGACGTTTGCAAAATATATGCTGATATAGGTATAGTGAAAACAAGAGTTCAGTGTATGCTCAAAGCCCAAATGTGTCACATGTGTATCAAAATGTTATAGGAAAGCCACAATGATAAGGGTTCTATCAAATGATTTTAAATGGACAACAGTCACTGCTTGACTATATGGGGTTTGACAAGAGAATAGGAAGGAGTATAATGTAATGTAGGACAAAGAAACAACCCTTGCAATGATAGTTAGGCTTTGTCAATGGAGAATGGGGAACAGTGAATATGGGACTGTGTTACAATATAAATGGGAAACAGTGTGACAATGACAGTGGTAATGACAGCAGTGATTTAATAGCCAAGAGAGAGCGTGAGAGAAGAGACACCACCGACAATAGATCCACTAGCATATATCAATAACACAAGTTTGGAAACCCCCACAATATCACTAACATGTCCTTCAAAACCCTATGGAGTGATTTTGGCAATGAACATAGGGTTTACATTTCACCCCATCAAACATTTGTTTTCTCCACTTTCCAAACACCACAGCATGTTTATGAGTCACTAAGCAGGCATGAATGACTTACTTGCAAGTAAATGAAGAGATTTGGCACGAATCTGAGCGAAGGAGTAAAATTTTTGGCCCTGAAACTCTACGCGTTGCGCGCATGCCCAGTGTGC
This sequence comes from Pinus albicaulis, assembly GCA_034641835.2. Lineage (NCBI taxonomy): Eukaryota > Viridiplantae > Streptophyta > Pinopsida > Pinales > Pinaceae > Pinus > Pinus albicaulis. The sequence goes on from JAXQQM020083801.1 coordinate 167,587, forward strand.
CGCGCGCTGTGTATGCGTCGTGCGCGTGAAAAAAAGCACGGGCCTGTGATGCCCAGTGCGTCGCGCGCGGTATGTGCGTCGCGCGCCTCTTGTATGCGCCGCGCACACTTCCACTTCCACTCCACGGCTCTGAAAACGATTTTTTGCCTCCAACACTCCAAACTCGACTTTGCTTTGCGAATTTGTGAAAATAACTTGTCCTCCATGGTTTATATAGGTTGAAAAATATCTCACAAGAATCAGATTTAATTTTAATTTTCTTCATAACCCACTTTGTAATGTTTGGCAATCTTGGCACTTTGTCATTTAATGCAATTCTGTCTTTTAGCTTTTCACTGTTTTTTCTGAGTCTTGAACTAATTAAACTTGGTTGTTTTTGCAGGGATTTTGGCATTTTGGCTTTGGCAAAGACCAAAGGCTGCTTTTGAACTTTTTATGGTGGAACAAATACAAAATTATTTAAAAAAAATAAAATTGACAGTTTCTAGTTCAAAACGGAGTTTTGGACTAGAAATGTCTTCAAATGTTTTTGAGAATAAAAATATGAAATAGAAACCTTTTCGAAACCATCCTCATGGCCTGCGGGCTTTTATTGCATGTATCAAAGGACTGAAACCCCTAGACTCTAGGACTAAAGAATCTTTTTGACGAAAATAATCCTTTATGACCATGAATGACGTGACCTGAACTTCAGTGATTTTTGAGGAATTTTAATTAGCTCTGTAGGTACAAGCATGAGGAAATGCAAGACAACCAGACCCTCTCGTCAGTCAATGGCATGCCCCTAGTGAAATGCAACGAAGTGGAATGAGCGAGACACCTAAAAATGATATGCAAAAAGCGAAATGATCTCTGACGGAGGGCTGTAAGGACCGACTCTAACAGGTAGCATTGGAAATGATGTATTCATGTGGCTCTTTCCAAATATGGATGCTTTAGGAGTATCATATGTGGTTGTTCCAGATGCAGAAGGGTGAGGAGATATATCCCTTCCTCTTTAGACTCTAGACTATCCGAGATCAGCTAATTTCCATGGGTGCAATTCTGGATGAGGGGCTCCTAGTGAGGACTGCCCTGAATGCAGTCACGGAAGAATGGGAAATGTTCTTCCAAAGCATTTTGGGCAGGGAAGCATTACCATCATGGGCAAACATGTGGTCAATCCTCCATTAGGAGGAAATCAGGAGATTCACCAAGAGACAAAGCAACGGAAAAGGATCAACCAGAATAAAGAAAGAGGAGGAGGAGGATGCAACCCTTACATCAAAGGAATGGAGGCAACAAGGGAAGAAGAATATGGACCTATCCAAGGTCCAGTACTTTAATTGTGGTGAACTTCCACACTTTTCCAACACTTGTCCTAAGAAGAAGGAAAAAGGAAATTATGATTCCAAAGCTATAGTAGCAAAGAATGATGGCTTTGATGATGATGTAGCCATGAGTGCTCATGTGCCTTAAGAGAAGAGGTGGGGCGATATGGAGAAGCTACAAAATGGTGTCAGGATCCTTGAGTCAACCCTACTCTTGGATTACATACAAGCTACGGGAGCCTGAAGACGGTAGTGGGATGAGTCGGGAGATGGTTGCAGAAAGTCACATTGAAGGAGAGGGGAGAGATGAAGAGTTGAAGAGGGAGCAGCGTAATTTAGAGGTAGCAGTAGCGTGGAGGTAGCCACATAGACGTTGATGGGACTTCAGCAGCGCAGAGAGGCTGTGCTCACGCAGTGCAAATTTTCAGCAGTGCAGTGGCTTTAGGAGGACAACGTAAATGAGGAGCCAAGGGAGCTTCAATGATGGGAGGAAGCATGAATTTGTAGAAATTATATACAATATGCATGTATATATCTAGATTCTCCTGATCTAACAATATTTATCTTCTTACTAAACACATAATCCTTCCACTGTTAATCTTTTGCGTAAATTAAAATCAATTTCAAGCACATGAAGAAATAAAAACAATCACACATAACACAGTTGTCTTACGGGAAAGCCTGAAGCTGAAAAACCCAACTATAATATATTATGTATCATGGAGATCATGTAAAAATCTCATACAAATCTTATTACATCAAGCTCTCAGTATAATCAATCGTCACACACTAATAAAAAGAAATCTGCAAACCCATGCATCGATTTCTTGCCACCTGCTAGCCTGCCTCCACTGTGCAATACCTGCTGAAGAATAGCTCTAAATGAATTCGAATTACCCTTGCCTTGACTGTGTAATCCTCATTAGCAACTCCAATGTGTGTGTGATTCAATCAATGATTCACTATAGTCACAACAGATAGTCCATCTTGCCCTTTCACCTATCTCTCCACTGGGTCTCCACTGGAACTGACATGCACTACAGTTAACTGCTGTATTGTTTAGTTGATTAATGAGTTATTATTTGTGAATTAATTAAATAATTGATTCACTCCACTCTCACTAGTGTATCATTCAGTTAGACTAGATACAACTAGCTCAACTGAGTTTAACTCCATTAACTGAGTTTTAACTCCATTAACTAAGTTAAACTGAATAACAACTCCATGAACTACTCTTCCAACTCTGTCATAACTTTTCCACTTCAGTTCTAACTGAGTCCTCCATGCATGAACCACCAGTAAACCCTAGGGTGTGTAATTCCTTGACCCCTTGATTTTCCAATCGTACGCGAAATTAAGTGCTCCCGAGAATAAGTTGTTTTTTATTGTCGAATTATTATTAAGAGCCAATAATAATCGACACTTCTATTTTTAGATCGATGATCTATAAATAGACTTCGCCCAATATTCTAAAAATAGAATTTCATCTATTTTTCCAACTAGACCAACCATCCACAAATAGCATCCTGCAACTTCTGAAATATGATCACCATGTCTAAAAGTAGACATAGTCTAAAAATAGGCTTGCACCAAAAATAGCCTACGGGCCCACTTAGTGAAGGCGACTCTTTTCACTAATCTCATCACCTTGTTTAATCTCAACACTCCCTCTCAACAAGATATGGATTATCCTTCACCTCGATCCTGCCTCTATGGTATTCGAATTTTCTCCTGGTGAGCGCCTTCGTCAGAATATCTGCATCCTGATCTTTCGTAGGAATGTGCTGAAGCAACATGATCTTCCGCTGCACACAATATCTGATATGATGATACAGGATATCAATATGTTTAGATCTATCATGAAACACAGGATTAATCGAGATTTTAATGCAACTCTGATTATCACAATGTATCACTATAGGATCTAAATGTGAACCAAACAAACCAACCAGGATCTTCCTCATCCAGATAGCTCACATGCAGCTTGACTTGCTGCCATGTATTCTGCTTCCACTGAACTGAATGCCATGGATCTTTGTTTCCTGCTGTACCAAGAAACTGTTGTAGATCTGATAATGAAAACCCCTCCTGATGTGATCTTTCTATCTGTTGGGCTGCCTACCCAATCTACATCTGTGAAGCCATGCCACTTCACCTCATCTGTCTGTCTGTACCATAAGCCATACTCAAATTTGCCCCTGAGATACCTCAGGACATGCTTGCCTACCTTCCAAAAGAGCTTGGTAGGCTTAACCATTGCTTGTGAAAGCTGGTTCACTGCATAACATATGTCCGGTCTTGTATTAACTAAATACATGAGCGAACCCACAAACTGTCGATAAACAGTGGCATCCACTACCTTTGCCGATGTAGCATCCTCTTTCCTCCAATTTCCTGGAAGAGAAGTGTCGATAGTCTTGCAGCGTTGCATGTGAAACTTCTCAAGTATCTCCTGGTGCAGCAACAACCGAAGTTCGTCCAACCAGAACCAGTCAACGATGACGTGGTACAGTCAACAAGGTCTTTTTGTCCTCTCGGCAATGTTATTTATCAATTTTAGAAAAATTGATAAATAAAATTACTTGGTAGCTTTAGAATGTTATAACTAATCCCCGGCTTATATATATGTTACCAACTTAACAAGCTATCACTCCGCGCCTTTATATATATATACCCCGACACTTTATAGTTATTAGTTAAACCTTCGGGTTTTATACGTATACACTATGCTTTGGACAAACTTTATAACAAAAATTTTCACGTCGGGCCCACCTACATATATATATATATATATATATATATATATATATGGCAATAACCAATCAAATGCATGTACCGTACCCCTTTTATCCTCCGCACACGTTTACTATCGTTCGTGCATCTATATCCCACGTCCCCTGTCTGATGTTCCCGCGCCAGATCGACGATTCTCGTGCATTTCGCCCGGCATCCTGGTACGAGGGTTAACGTGCGAAGGCGCAAATTAACGAGCGGTTTTCAAACAGTTCTTTGGCCACGTGTCCGACGGTCTATGGATTCGCTGCCTGCTCTACGGATACCACTTATTGTCGGAAGGCGGTGCGGAAATGGGGAAATCCATTCTCCAAAACCACTCGCGGTTTTCCACGATGTTTAACCAAAGTTAATGTGGGTTATGTTCTCCTTCGCATTCATTAACTCAGGGTTAAGTCTCTGGTTGGGGGGGTGGGATTCACAAACAAATACAAATTTCTGTGTTACGCAGGATTCCATTACTCTAAGCAGAGTTCCACGACCCTGCTCCTCCATACAGACTTCGCTTCCATACGGATCTCTTTACGGAATTTAAAGATAGAGAACGGAATGTCAGTACACAAACGCCTCACAATCAAACGAATTACCATGAAATTAACATTCCAAGGCAATTAGATAATCAACAAAGTATAAATTCATTCAATTGGGGCAATCGACAATACACAGAGTTTATTGCAGGAATTCCTCTCTTCTTTTTCTCCTTTTTTTTGTACATCTGAAGGGTATAATTATATACATTATAGAGTGTGACTCTTCGGTTCCCTCTATGAGGACCGTTTCGGAACCCAAAAGCCTAGTTACTATTTATTCAATAACTGAACTGACAGCTAGAAAAACTGAGCTATTCGACTTCCTCTGACTCTAGTTAATCTAAATAATTACAATCAGCTAAGGTATTGACACCTAGCTGTAATAATCTGAATGTTTCCAAACCCTCCTAGCCACAACATGTGGACAAAACTTCCTACATTGCTGGCCAGTGTCTAATGCCCCTGCATCAGACTCTTGAGGGCAATTTTCTTCATGGGCTCCTGTCCATGAGCTCCTCCACTGATCTGCCTATCTTCTGCAACATTCCTTCAGTCATCCAAGTGGCATCTTCCTCTGGTTTATCCTTCCATTTGATCAAGTACTGAAAGTACTCTTGTCCTCTGGTCCTTCTGAACACTCTCTTGTCCAATATCTTCTCTGGTTGCAATGGTTGTGATGTAGGTAGTTGTTCTTTCCACTCAATCTGTTCCTTGTCTGCTGATCTGTCCTCTGCACCATCATTTTCATACTTGTACAAATCTGCAACATTAAAAATGGGAGATATTCCAACATCAGGTGGCAATTAAATCTCATAAGCATTTGCAGAAAAATTTCTAAGTATCTTGCATGGCCCAATCTTTTTGAACTTCAATTTATTATACTGCTTCTTTGGGAACCTCTCCTTTCTCAAGTGTGCCAAAACCAAGTCTCCTACTTCAAAATGAACTTCTTTTCTGCTCAAGTCTGCTCTGTTTTTGTATTTGATGCTACTGCCTTGTAGTTGATGTTTCACTTGTTCATGTATGGCTTGGATCTCTAAAGCAAATTCTTCACCATCTGCACTCCTTAACTCTGCTCTTCCCAGATTTCTTAATTATGATATTCCTCTGGGATGCATTCCATAAACAATATGAAATGGACTCTGCCCTGTGCTTTTGTTTGGTGAATCATTATATGCATATTATGCCTGAGGCAAAATATGATCCCACTGCTTGGGATGTTCTCCTGCAAGACTCCTCAACAAATTTCCCAAACTCCTATTCACTACCTCAGTTTGTCCATCAGTCTGGGGATGATAAGCTGAGCTGAAACTCAGTTTAGTGCCAAGTTTCTTCCATAGTGTCCTCCAAAAATGACCCACAAATCTGGTGTCTCTGTCTGAAACAGTACTCTTGGGAAACCCATGCAATCTAACAACTTATTTGAAAAACAAGTTAGCAACATGGGTGGCATCACTAGTTTTATAGCATGGAATAAAATGTGCCATTTTGGAGAATCTGTCTACCACAACAAAGACTGCATCATTCCCTCTCTGAGTCTTGGGAAATCCTAGAACAAAATCCATACTCACCATGTCCCAAGGCCTGTTTGGAATAGGCAAGGAAGTGTACAATCCTGCATTCTGGCTCCTTCCTTTAGCATATTGACAGATCTTGCAATTCTTCACAAACTTATCCACTTCTGTTCTCATCCTAGGCTAGATATAAAAGTGACTCAGCTGTTCATAAGTCTTATCAGTACCAAAGTGTCCAGCAAGTCCACCACTATGCTTTTCTTTGATCAAATTTTCTCTCATGGAACATTTTGGTATACACAGTTGGTTATTTCTGAATAACAAGTCTTCCTGCAGAGAAAAATCCAGCCACTGAATTCTATCTGTTAGAACAGGGTTACTACATGCTTCAAATGCTTCTTTAAAATCAGGATCTGTTTTATACAATTCTTTGAGAAAATCGAATCCTGCAACTTCAAAATTAGTCTCTTGAACAAGAAAATGTCTCCTACTCAAAGCATCAGCTACTTTATTGGCTTGGCCACTTATATGTTTCAAAACAAAATTAAAACTTTGGAGATACTCAACCCATTTAGCATGCTTATGTTTCAACTTGGGTTGCTGTACAATATACTGCAAAGCATGATTGTCGGAATACAATACAAACTCCCTGGACATCAAATAATGTCTCCACTTCTTCAGTGCTTGAAAAATTGCATAGAATTCCTTCTCATAAGAGGAATAATTTCTCTCGGTATCATTCAACTTCTCACTGAAATAGGCTACAAGCCTATCATCCTGACTCAAAATAGCTCCAATGGCCTCCCCACTGGCATCACATTTTACTTGCAATGGTTTGGTGAAATCAGGCAGAATTAAAACAAGCTTCTCTGTTATCTTTTGCTTCAAAACTTTAAAATTTCTCTCTGCTTCAGCAGTCCACTTAAATGGCTGTTTTCTCTTCTTTATGGTCTCAATTATGGGTGCATTAATCTTACTGAAGTTTCTTATAAACTTTCTGTAAAAACTAGCAAGTCCATGGAAACTTCTTACCTCAAAAACATTCCTGGGTGAAGGCCACTCCACAATTGCCTTAACCTTTTCTGGGTCCATCTTCAATCCTTCTGCAGAAACAACAAATCCCAAATACACCAACTATTCCTTCATGAATGAGCACTTCTTTAAATTTATCAGCAGTTTCTCTTGGTGCAGCTTCTTCAAGACATGATTAAGATGCCTCAAATGTTCCTCTTTAGTTCTGCTGAAAACTAATATATCATCCAAATACACTATCACAAATTTACCAATGAATTCCCTCAATACTTCATTCATGAGTCTCATAAAGTTACTAGGTGCATTTGACAACCCAAAAGGCATTACCATCCATTCATACAGTCCTTCATTTGTTTTAAAAGCAGTTTTCCACTCATCACCCTCTCTTATCCTAATCTGATGGTATCCACTCTTCAAATCTATCTTTGAGAAGTATTTAGCACCACTCAAACAACCCATCAAGTCCTCTATTCTGGGTAAAGGGAATCTGTACCTGATTATGATCTTATTAATTGCTCTGGAATCGGTACACATCCTCCAGCCTCCATCTTTCTTTGGGCTCAGTACTGCTGGTACTGCACATGGACTCAGGCTTTCTCTGATCAGTCCTTTGTCCACCAATTCCTGTACTTGTTTCCTGATTTCTTCATTTTCCTTGGGAGTCATTCTGTAGGCTGCCTTATTGGGAAGATTTGAACCAGGGATAAAATCTATCTGATGGCTAATCTTTCTCATAGGTGGCAGTTCATCAGGTAGATCATCCACAATAATGTCACAGTAATTGTCTAGCATCTCTTGGATTTCTATTGGCAAATCAGAAATATTTGTAGAAGTAAGAACTACTTTTGGTTTGCAAACTAAAGCAAAGCTTACCTCTTCTTCTTCTATCTGCTGCAGATATTCCTTCCCGCTTAGAAAAAAGGTCTTTGGATCAATCACTCTGCTGGATGGCTCTCCTTCTTCCATGGGAATCAATATATGATGTACCCCATCTTTGAAGAACTTGTAAGTGTTCTTCTTGCCATCATGCAATGCTGCTCTGTCAAACTGCCAAGGTCTACCCAATAGTATATGACACATATCCATGGGCATTACATCACACAAAACTTTGTCCTTGTATTTTCCCATTTGCAGCTCTATCTCACACTGTTCTTTCACAACCAGTTGGTGCCCTTTATGCAGCCAGGACACCCTGTAGGGAGTGGGGTGCTCCCTAGTCTTCAGCTTCAGTTTTTCTATCACCTCAGTGGAAACCAAATTGTCTGTGCTGCCACTATCAATGATCAGCTGGCAACATTTCCCTTGGACTTTGCATATGCTCCTAAAAAAAGTCTTCCTTTGTGCAGGTTCAGTGACTTCTTTGGTTTGTTTCAATAGGACCTTATTAACCACCAAGGAATCTCCCCTCTCTGGAAGAAATTTTTCTTCAATTTTTGCTTCTTCTTCAACCTGGGAAACAACAACATTCCTTGGACCAGTACCCACATTCTCTGGGCATTCATAATGCTTGTGTCCCACTTCCTGGCACCTATAACACCTCAATTCTCTACCTCTGCCTCTGTCTCTGCCTCCTCTTCCTCTTCCTCTGTAAGAACCCTTTCTGCCATTTGCATCCTCCTCTGTAGATGCATTCTGAGGTGAGCTACTGTTATCTCCATCCCTAGGTGTAGGCTTTGCTCTACCACCCTGACTTCCCTTCCCACGGAAAGTACCTCTCTTCTTGGCAGACTGTTTTCTCAGGAGTTTCTCCTCTGCTTTCAAGGCCATCTGATAGGCCTCTTCCACTGTCTTAGGAGACAGAAGGCCAATCTCATCTTGGATTTCTAGTCTGAGACCATTCACATATCTGGCAGTCTTCTCTGGTGTATCTTGGAATTTCCCAGCTCTTATGCTCACTCTGTAGAATTCTTCTGTGTATTCCTTTACTGTCAGCAACCTCTGTCTCAGGTTCTGCATTTGTTTATACAATGTCAGCTGGTAATCACTAGGTAAGAATTTACCTTTCAATTTGGCCATCATTCTGGTCTAGCTCTTGATAGGTTTCTTGCCAACTCTCCTCCTCTCAGCCTGCACTCCATCCCACCAAAGTGCAGCATGTCCTTTCAGCTTTGTTACTGCAAACTTGACCTTTTTATCTTCACTTATTTCTTCATAATCGAAGCACTTGTTTAGTTCATTTATCCAGTCCACCAGCTCTTCTGGATTCAGTCCCCCTGTATAACTCGACACTTCAATTCTGGGCTTAACTGCAGATCCCAGAATAGTTCTAAGGAGCCTCAAATTAGGAGGAATTTCAACATTTTCATCAGCTTCTTCCAGTTTAGGTTCGCTTATGTCTTCAGGATCTCTGGTCTGTCTTCGCTCCACAGCATCCATTCTAGCCTCGACCCTCTGCAACACCTCCAACACCTCTGCGTTGGCTACAGGTCTCCTCCTGCCAGCACCTCTACCAAGTCGGATTGCCATGTCAGCAAACAGCTCAAACCTCCCCCTCTGATACCACAAGTGGTGCAGCAACAACCGAAGTCCGTCCAACCAGAACCGGTCAACGATGACGTGGTACAGTCAACAAGGTCTTTTTGTCCTCTCGGCAATGTTATTTATCAATTTTAGAAAAATTGATAAATAAAATTACTTGGTAGCTTTAGAATGTTATAACTAATCCCCGACTTATATATATGTTACCAACTTAACAAGCTATCACTTCGCGCCTTTATATATATATACCCCGACACTTTATAGTTATTATTTAAACCTTCGGGTTTTATACGTATACACTATGCTTTGGAAAAACTTTATAACAAAAATTTTCACGTCGGGCCCACCTACATATATATATATATATATATGTCAATAACCAATCAAATGCGTGTACCATACCCCTTTTATCCTCCGCACACGTTTACTATCGTTCGTGCATCTATGTCCCACGTCCCCCGTCCGATGTTCCCGCGCCAGATCGACGATTCTCGTGCATTTCGCCCGGCGTCCTGGTACGAGGGTTAACGTGCGAAGGCACAAATTAACGAGCGGTTTTCAAACAGTTCTTTGGCCACGTGTCCGACGGTCTATGGATTCGCTGCCCGCTCTATGGATACCACTTATGGTCGGAAGGCGGTGCGGAAATGGGGAAATCCATTCTCCAAAACCACTCGCGGTTTTCCACGATGTTTAACCAAATTTAATGCGGGTTACGTTCTCCTTCGCATTCGTTAACTCAGGGTTAAGTCTCCGGTTGGGGGGGGGGGATTCACAAACAAATACAAATTTCTGTGTTACGCGGCATTCCATTACTCTAAGTAGAGTTCCATGACCCTGCTCCTCCATACAGACTTCGCTTCCATACGGATCTCTTTACGGAATTTAAAGACAGAGAATGGAATGTCAGTACACAAACGCCTCACAATCAAACAAATTACCACGCAATTAACATTCCAAGGCAATTAGATAATCAACAAAGTAGAAATTCATTCAATTGGGGCAATCGACAATACACAAAGTTTATTGCAGGAATTCCTCTCTTCTTTTTCTCCTTTTTTTTGTACATCTGAAGGGTATAATTATATACATTACAGAGTGTGACTCTTTGGTTCGTCTATGAGGACCGTTTCGGAACCCAAAAGCGTAGTTACTATTTATTCAATAATTGAACTAACATCTAGACAAACTGAGCTATTCGACTTCCTCTGACTCTAGTTAATCTAAATAATTACAATCAGCTAAGGTATTGACACCTAGCTGTAATAATCCGAATGTTTCCAAACCCTCCTAGCCACAACATGTGGACAAAACTTCCTACATTGCTGGCCAGTGTCTAATGCTTCTGCATCATCTCCTGAGTATACTTTCCTTGAGACACAAACAGTTCACCTTTCCACTACCATATTTCCAATCCAAAGAAATAATGAAGGTGGCCCAAATCCTTCATCTCAAACTCCTTTGCAAGATCTGCCTTGCATGAGTGTATCAAATTCTCATCACCTATTAGTATTAAATCATCAACATAAAGAACAATGATTAAAATATTACCCTCCACCACAATTTGGTACAGGTTTGCGTCCACCTCACTCTTGGTGAAGCCAAGTCCAGTGAAATAGTTGTTGATCCATGCGTACCAAGCATGAGGTGCTTGCTTCAGCCCATACAACGCTCTTTTGAGCCTGCACACATGCGAATCGCTGTTGAAGATCTCAAATCCTTTAGGCTGCTCAATGATCCCAATATGAATGGATGGCATCTATCAAGATGAATGTGCAAACCATCGCATCTGGGAGTAAGGATGTCTTATGAAAGAATACAGCAGGCCAGGGTGCGCTTATGCCTTTCATGAACATCTCTGATCTGCAGGTCTGCAGTACCTGCACCAGCAATTTCTGTGAGGCTCTGCCCAACAAGTTTGGCTTTACTCTTGGACTGAGCCTAGCCTATGTCCATTAGCACAAACGGCTTGTAGGAATAATCCCAATGTACTGTTTCTGACAATGGAGTCATACTCATCGTGCATCACCTATGTGGCTTTATACTGTTCTCAAAAGAAGATGTAGCATTCTGTCACGACACACTTGTCATGAGTCATGTATCAGAATGCCAAGAGCCCATCACTGATGGGGGATCACATCAGGTCAGACAACTTCAACATCAAGTCAGAAGCTCACCTTGGTCTGAGTTTATCATATGAGTGGCCTCTCGCCTTGTAATGAACTCCTCCCTGTGGCTGAACCATAATTCAGGCTCATCTAGAACAAGAAGTTCCTCCTTGCATGCAAGTGTGGCTCTGCCTTATAGACAATGCATGCCTTCTCTCACAATTATATTGCTGCTGTAACACCAATCAATGCCTTGAAAATATGCTAATAATTATGGGGTGTTTCTGTGTACCCCAAAAATATCCCAAATTTTTTCAGTTGGCTCCAGCTTCTTCTTGGAATCCTTTTTCACATGAATGCAAACAAATGAGCCAAAAATATTCAAATAAGAAATATCAGGCTTCTTACTAGTAAAAGCTTCTTCAGGTGTACTGTAATATCCCAAAAGGGAGAATTCAACAATACTTCACACAATATAAGAACTTACAACAAGATAAACAATAAATCTAAGTACAAATCAGAATATGCAGAAAGTGCTGAGCCATTTTATTATATTGGAGATAAATCAGTTACACAAGTACAAGATATTGGTAGATCTAGCCAAAAATATGAGCTAGGATCACCCTGAAAACATGTGTGAAGCAGGTACAGCGTAACTGTTGAGGCTTTGCAGCAAATACTACGCTATCTCTTCAGCAGAATATAAACATATGGTTGCAGGCTGAAAAGAGAAATGCAAATCTACTCAAAACTAGAGCTCTGATGATGCCAAGATTCAATATCTGGCCAATGTTATGGATTCCCAAGATAACCCGGAAAGGATTTTCCATATCTGCAACTTTGGAAAAATCACCTCCCCAGGGTTTGATCCTTGATCTGCTGGGAAATACAGATCTAAAGCTAGATCTGAAGAATAGATGGCTGAAATATGTGCTCATATCAGATCTATGCTTGAAGGGTTTATCCCTTCCTCAGATCTATGAGCTAGAAGCTCTAGATCTAGCTTCTCAATCCTCCAAAAGATGATTGCAGTTGCTGCAACACAACTTCCTCTGAAAACTGCGTTGTGAAGGAAAGAGAGGCCTTCTGCATACTGAAATATGCTGCAATAAACTCTAGGCTGATGGTGAGACTGATGGAAATGTGAGGGGATGATCCCTCACAGGATTGTTAGCTGAAATACTAGCAACTTCCCTCCTCCTTTCAGATCTGCAATATGGACAGTGTTATTCTTGAGGAGAATACTACTGCTAGGAGGTCAATAACTTTTGGCTTGATGCTAGATCTGCAATGTGGCTCTAGGAGTGCTGAAATATAAGACCAAGTGATGGGAATAATCCCTCACCTTGTTCTCCAGCTAAAGTACTGAAGACAACTTCCATCTTCCAAACTGATCTCCAGAAAATTGTAGTTTTCTGAATATGAATGTTTTGCAGAATGTAGAAAAATGAAATGGAACTTAAAGCCTGATGTATAATGAAGTACAAACCTCTTCCCTAGAGATCACTCAAAGAAAGAAGAGGTATTCCTGCCTAGGAACACCCTGTGCTAAACAAAACCTGCAATCTCTGCTAAACAGCCCAAGAATGCAGTGGAATGTCACTTGACAATTCCAGATCTAAAGGATCATACATCAAATAATCCAAGATGCCTTTCACCTTTGCCTTCATCTCCTTTATAATGATTGAGCCATCCCCAAGCCTTGGCCCTAATCTCAACTGCGCTATCTCATGTGGACAAGATCCTCCAAGTGGGACAATGTTGTTTGACCAAATCAACCAAATAGTCTAGGTACAATGTACACCTCTTCCATCATGTGTGCTTCATTTGCACATGATCCTCCAACACTTGATCATTAATGCTCAATAACCCTTTGTTTGACATCTTCAAGATCTTAGCTGACTGAATCAACCCTCCATGATTTCTCTCATTAAATGAGACATGATCTCCAATCTCATTCACATTAGTAGTTGCTCAACTACCTCTTTTTGCAGATCTAGTCTAAATTAATCCACATTCACACACACAAAGTGGATATTTATTCTTATTGAGGATTGTGGGTCCCTCCACCATTTATTTACTTAATTCATTAAGAAAATCAAGGACTCTAATATTCCAAATATAATGTGAAAAATTGGGAATATTATAGTCCCCCTCGGCAAAATGTTGCTTGTCCTCAAGTAACTCCAAAAGTAGATGCAAGGCCATCTATTCCCCTCCAAATGGCATCCACATAAGGAAGGCTTCCTCCATTTGTTGCAATAGGTTATGCATGTTTGGTTCCAAAGTTGTCTTTTAAAAACATAAAGAATGACCTCCAACTGTTTGGTTAGATGTCCTCCTTTCACCGTGAAGTACCAAGTGACAACCATATGATGTCCAACATCATCATCAATACATGAGGTGCATACAATAAGGTGGTTATATTCACAAATAAAAAGATCCATCACACAATACACATCTTCATCCCATGTTTCATGAATTAGATTGAGCATTAAGATGCTCTCATACTTAGCCTTGTTGGCCTTGTGGGATCCAAACTTCATCATTCCAATGTTATGCAAAAGAAGAAGGGAAGAAGTAATATGGGTGGAAAAAGATGTAAAACCATATTCTCCTAACAATAGCCACCGGAGTAAGGCCATTTGCTGCCATCCTCCATCTCCTCCATGTAAGATGGACAAGCCAAACTCCCCCAAAAGCAATCCAAGCAACAAGAGATCTTGCTGCTTTCTCTCCTCCTCATGTGCATTATGAAGCATAAGCATACTAATGGAAATAGGAGATGTCACATCAGCCCAATACAAAGAAATATCATTAATTCACATCATGAGATCATTATGCCAATTTCTACTCAATACAAAACACATAGACATAGGAGATGCCATGTGGTGGCCAAACTCTCTCAAGTGAAACAAAAATGAACATGCATTCCCTTGCTACAATTTATCATTGAAAGACAAGGCATGATTCAAAAAATGATGAGCTATTGGGTGGTATCCATACTCACCCAAGAGCAGTTGGCGCAGCCATGCCTCCTTCTTCATTTCATACATGTTTTTCAAGGCATGGATCTAAAAAATAGGTGCCTTTGGAGAGTGATAGAAATCTCCCAATGGAAACCAACGTAACCAAGCATGCTGGCACATACAAACCTACAAGTGGCTTTGCAACCCCTTGCTTATCATCCTTACCCATTCACTGCCATGGGGATGATGAATGAGGTACTGCATAATCATGGCATCCTTCCTTTGTAGAATGCCATTCTTCTCAAACTGTTGAAGACTTTTTCATTTCATGAAATGTTGAAATGCATCTCTAATGAGATCTATTAATGAGATTCTCTCTCCATAAAAGGCCCTCCAAAACCAAAGAAGTTTTGGATTTAATGCAAGTATAAGTTTCTCTTTGAGCAGTGAGAGGCTCATTGAGAAAGGGTCATCTAGAACGGAGAAAAGGTTTCTCATTTCAAGATGCCTACCATTTATCATCTTTGCTTCCATTGCTTCATGAGTGAAGATACCTCCAGAATGCTCCAAGAATGATGAAGCCCTTTCTTTGTCACAACTACTAAGTGACAACGCTGTAGATCTGCTAGGTAATACATATGTTGTCTCCAAGTAAGGTACAATACTGATCTCATAATCAGCCATAATTCTAATCCCATTTTCTGAAACTCTACATCTCACCTCAAGGGGTTGAATTTAGCTCAACAATGATGAACAAGGTTAGTTTTCATTCTCCTCCTTGATTATATCAAGGGTCCTCTGCACTGTGATATGTTTCTGCTTCAAATCAGCATTTTGTTCTAATCCTTGGTCATGCATTGATCTTGAAACAATATGTGCTGAAATTTTATGCATACCTTGGATCAACTGATATGTGGGAACCTCTTGACAGAACACAAGAGTTCCTCCAACCGGGACAATAGTATCTCCAACTATTGGTAAGAGAGATGGCCTCTTTTCTTCAAGTGTACCAGCGCTGGTATCCTCCTCCTCTTCCTCATGCATCTCCCGATCCATGCATGGGACTCCATAAGTAAAGAGCTCAAGACCAATTTGCAAAGATGCAAGTGTCTCTTCTCCAGATACAAGTACTTCTGCAGCAGGTGATGAAAGTAGTGAACTCTTGTTCAGAGTGACAAGATTGACATTCTCCTTGGTTTTTTGGGGAGATGCTCCTTTGTAGCACAACTCTGTCTTCTCCATATCAAACTTCTTCCTCAACTTATGAAATAAATCTAAATACTTGGTCACCTTTGCATGCTCTAGATGCTCAAACCACCAAACTTCTGCTTCATCTAAGAGATGAAGTGCTACAATTTGAACAACCTCCTCTTCAGCCACAGGATGTAGCTTGAAAAATGAATCTAACTCCCTCCTCCAAGCCTTGACATTGCTTGAGGAAGATCCATAAAATGTAGGCACATAGAATCTATTATGCCTCTTCCTTCTATTACTGCTATAGGATCCTCTTTCTTCTCTAATCTGGAAGAATTGTTGGAGAGTTAGCTTCTCCTTGAAAGCTCTAGACTGTGCTTTGTACTCTTTAAGATATAGACTGAGAGTCTCATAAGTCTCAGGTTCATGCCTTTCTTCACTTATATACCTCTCACCTTCTTCAAAGAAAGTGGGCAAAGTGGATCTATGAGGAGATCTAGGATTCTCCGGTCTTCTTTGCTGTTGATAGGAAGTGCTTTCCTCATCAGATCTTCTTCTTGGATCTTCTCTCTGTTCTTCCTCCTTCATTTGATTGACCTCCTTAGAGAGATCTTGCATGGATCTGAAGAAAGGAGTGATAGATATCACATCCTACATGATAGATCTCATCTATCTGTTCTTCTTTCAATGTAAAAATATGAAGTGTCCACAAGTTGAGCCAAAGATCATGCTCTGATACCATTGTAATATCCCAAAGGGAGAATGCAGCAATACTTCACACAATATAAGAACTTACAACAAGATAAACAATAAATCTAAGTACAAATCAGAATATGCAGAAAGAGCTGAGCCATTTTATTATATTGGAGACAAATCAGTTACACAAGTACAAGATATAGGTAGATCTAGCCAAAAAGATGAGCTAGGATCACCCTGAAAACATGTGTGAAGCAGGTACAACGTAACTGTTGAGGCTTTGCAGCAAATAGTTCGCTGTCTCTTCAGAAGAATGTAAACATATGGTTGGAGGCTGAAAAGAGAAATGCAGATATACTCAAAATTGGAGCTCTGATGATGCCAGGATTTAAGATCTTGCCAATGTGATGGATTCCCAAGATAACCCAGAAAGGATTTTCCAGATATGCAACTTTGGAAAGATCACCTCCCTAGGGTTTGATACTTGATTTGCTGGGAAATACAGATCTAAAGCTAGATTTGAATAATAGATGGCTGAAATATGTGCTTAGATCAGATCTATGCTTGAAGGGTTGATCCCTTCCTCAGATCTATGAGCTAGAAGCTCTAGATCTAGCTTCTCAATCCTCCAAAAGATGATTGCAGCTGCTACAACACAACTGCCTCTGAAAGCTGCGCTGTGAGGGAAAGAGAGGCCTTTTTCCTGCTGAAATATGCTGCAATAAACTCTAGGATGATGGAGAGACTGATGGAAATGTGAGGGGATGATCCCTCATAGGATTGCTAGATGAGATACTAGCAACTTCCCTCCTCCTTTCAGATCTGCAATACGGACGGCGTTATTCTTGAGGAGAATACTACTGCTAGGAGATCAATAACTTTTAGCCCGATGCCAGATCTGAAATGTCACTCTGGGAGTGCTGAAATATAAACCCAAGTGATGGGAATAATCCCTCACCTTGTTCTCCAGCTGAAGTACTGAGGACAACTTCCACCTTCCAAACTGATCTCCAGAAAACTGCAGTTTTCTGAATATGAATGTTCTGCAGAAAGTAGAAAAAGGAAATGGCACTTAAAGCCTAATGTATAATGAAGTAAAAACCTCTTCCTTAGAGATCACTCAAAGAAAGAGGAGGGATTCCTACCTGGGAATACCCTGTGCTAAACAGCACTTGCAATCTCTGCTAAACAACCCAAGAATGCAGTGGAATGTCACTTGACAATTCCAAATCTAAAAGATCATACGTCAAATAATCCAAGATGCTTTTCACCTTTTCCTTCATCTACTTTATAATTATTGAGCCATCCCCAAGCCTTGGCCCTAATCTCAACTGCGTTGTCTCATGTGGACAAGATCCTCCAAGTGGGACAACGCTGTTTGAGAAAATCAACCAAATAGTCTAGGTGCAATGTGCACCTCTTCCATCATGTGTGCTTCATTTGCACATGATCCTCCACCACTTGATCATTAATGCTCTATGACCCTTTGTTTGACATCTTCAAGATCTTAGTTGACTGAATCAACCCTCTATGATTTCTCTCATTAAATGAGACATGATCTCCAATCTCATTCACATTAGTAGTTTCTCAACTACCTCTTTTTGCAGATCTAGTCTAAATTAATCCACATTCACACACACAAAGTGGATACTTTTTCTTATTGAGGATTGTGGGTCCCTCCACCCTTTTATTTACTTGATTCATTAAGAAAATCAAGGACTCTAATATTCCAAATATAATGTGAAAATTTGGGAATATTACAGTGAGTCTGTATATGGATAACTTATCTTTGGCTAGGTCAGTTGTATATTTATTGCATCGTTAATACTACATTGTTGCATGTTCTCTCCACTCTCGCAATTTATATTGAATGCAATGTACTCTAAAACTAAGGTGAACAATGATTTCCAACTTATTATTAATTGTACTTTTTGTATCATGTAAACTTTAATGTTAGTGTTAATAACATGATTGTGAGCGATGTGTGACTGATAATGATAAAGGTCAAAATTAGGTCGTCAAACCAGCATAATGGGTCCATTATGTTATTATTAGTATAATGCCTGAGACATGTTGATGCAAAAGCATTTAGAAAGGAAACTATCTCAGGCTAGCATTGTTATATAATGGCTGCAACATTAATATAATGTTGTCTCATTGTTAATTTTGGGCAACTAGGTCCAAACTCCATGTTGCACTGCTCATATGACGATGGTCATATTTTTGTTGGATTCCTCTTCAGAGAGGTGCAAGATTGATCTAAAGATCATCTTGATCGGATGAGCAGAACATTTAATTTGAATTTATTTTCCACATGTGCAAGGTCGACCATATTTCTTATGTAGGCTCACATGCCTAAATAGATGTGTCACACACCCTCATTGATGGATATAAATTGGATAGACTTGGAGGCCCTTTTTTCATCAACTCATCACACATTCTCTCATTGTGATCTGATTAGTTCGATAGATTTTGGAGGCCTTTTTCGCCTCACACATGTGGCAGCGAAGTTGTTGTTTTCTGCGAATCTGTCTAGGGCTTTTTGCTACAGCGTTAACCAAGGCTGACCATGGTCAACCCTTGGACGTTTGACCTCCAACTTTTACCAAAAATCCAATTTTAGGAGGCCATACAGCTGGGCACTAAAATCAAGGAATTCTGGGCTGTTTGATCGAAGCCCTAATTTGCCGTGTTGACTTTTCTGTTGCTGCCTACGTTGACTTTTCTGTGCTGTCTTTGGGTTGACTAGTGTTGACTTGTGATGAGCTATCTTTGAGCGCTGTGGGTGTGACACATGAAGGGCTGGCTGATCGTGAAAGACTTTGCTAGTTGAAGCATCCTGTTGACTGCCGTAACGCAACAATATCTCATATCTTTGCTAGACAAAAGGAATTGTAAATTTGATCTATATTTGGCTTGTCTTCTATTGATCTATTATTGTGTTCTATCAGCATTTTACTTTCATGTTTTTGTGATTGCTATTTTGTATCGGCCTAAAAAACATTGAAGTAAAAGTGCATCAAGCATAGAACACCATGGTTATCTAAATTTAACATGGAATCAGAGCTGAGGTGAAGACAAAGTCCAAGAGTCCAAGCTGGTGTTAGAAGCTATCTCTGAAGGAAGAAATCCTATCAAGGACAAATGGCCTCCTCAACCTACAAGGGTTTCAAGACTGATGATAAATTGATTGATAAGTCTGATTATCATGCATGGAAGATGTCCTTGGATATGGTGATAGAAGATCAAGATGTCATGGACTATGTGTAGGGGAAGATTCAAGAGCCTCTATCAAATGCAGTTGCTGCCACGAAGACAAAGTATAGAAAAGGGGAAATCAAAGCAAAGATGATTATCCGAGATTCTATTCATAAGCACTTGGTTGCTTACATTTCTGTGCTGAAGACATCTAAGGAGATGCATGAGAAGCTGGTAAGCATGTTCAGGGCTAGCAATGCTAATCAAATCCTCTTCTTCAAGAATCAATTGAAAAATATCAAGAAGGGTACGGATGAATCTATTCAATCCTATTTTATGAGGCTCACTGAAATCAGGAATAACCTCCTAGCTATTGGGGAATCAATATCTGATCGAGAGATGGTTCTTATTGCACTTCGAGGTCTCCCCCGTGATTGGCATGTATTCAATACCACTATTTTAATAATAATTTGATTCCTGATTTTGATGAAATATTGACAAGATGCACTCAAGAGGAAACAAGAATGATGGAGTATGCCTCTAATGGAAATGGAAGTGACCCTATTGTCTTTGCCGCTCATGCAAAGAAGAACCATGGTGGCCCGAGAAATCAAAACCATGGTAGAGCAGGGCCTAAAGGAAGAAAGGGAAGATGCTACACTTGTAACAAGTCTGGTCACTATGTGAGAGAGTGCCCTAATAGAAGGGACTCTCCCAGGGATGATGACAACAACAACTCGAGAAGAAATGGAAAGAACAACAGGTTCTAAGGAAAAAGGAAGGCTCCCTCTGATCGTAGTGGAAATGGGCAACCTTTCAAGAGGTTAAGAAATTCTAGGTACGATGAGTATCTGCCTTCTTTGCTGCATCTCGACCCGACACCCTAGATGTGTGGTTGATAGTGGTGCTTCAAGGCACCTTGCTGGTTATAAAGAAGCCCTTTCTGATTTGGTTGAGAAGGATACTAATTTGGAAATAATCCTTGGAGATAATGCCACCTATCCGGTGAAAGGGACAGGGACTGTGACCCTCCATCTATCTCAAGGTCAAGTCCTCTGATTGCAAGATGTGTTGTATGTACCTGATTTGAAGAAGAACCTTGTGTCCATTTCGGCAATGGAAGACAAATGTTTCAAGGTGGCATTCGTTGATGGAAAGGTACTTATCTGGAAGAAGAACTTCAAAGAAGCTCTTTCTATTGGTTTTAGAGTTGATACACTCTATCAGGTTGGAGGAAGTCCATTGGGGGCTATGTCATGTGATACAACCAAGGTTACTTGGGAGCGGGAGTGCCATTTTCAAAAGCTCCCGGTTTGGAGCGTTTCGGGGAGCGTTTTTTTTTAGATATATATATATATATATATATATTTATATATATTTATATTTTGATGCATATATGTCAACAAAAGCATGTAGAATGATGAATTAGACATAAAAAACATAAAAACATAGATTGAATCATATAACATCAATCATCTAGAAGTTATAATCTTCATCAACCACGCCCACAAGTTGGAAACATACAACATATTGACTCTTGAGTCTCACGAATCATCAATCTGAAGATTGCAAGCTTTCAAAATTCAATATATAACATTTATCATCATTGATTTCAAATTTCAATTAATAACATTTATCATCATCGATATATATCATAAATTTATTTATTATCATTGATTCATTGATTTCAAAATTCAATATATAACATTTATCATCATTGATTTCAAATTTCAATATATAACATTTATCATCATTGATATATATCATTTATCATCATTGGTTCATTGATTTCAAAATTCAATATATAACATTTATCATCATTGGTTCATTGATTTCAAAATTCAATATATAACATTTATCATCATTGATTCATTGATCACCATATAACTTTCATGAAGCATCATATTCATAATTCATAATGACTTATAAACTTATAAATGCCAACTTCAAAGTTTCACCTTTCAAATTCAAACTTCAAACTTAAATTGTCATTAAATATGAAAGAGTCAAGTTTCAATTGTTCAACAATTATAAGAGATAAAAACTACTAGAAAATAGAAAAGAATAGTAAACAACAAATCTATTTTATCTATTGGCTGGCCCCTTGCCACTCCCACGAGAAATGTCTAATTTGTGAGAAGCACGAGGCAATGGTGGTCTTCTAGTACTCTCAGGAGTACCATGTCCACGACCATGACTAGAAGGCGTAGGGCAACGTGAGGATGTAGGTGGAGGCTGAATCTGCAAAGGAACAATAGTTGGATATCGAGCACTGGCACTGGCACCCGCACTGCTACTGGATGGTGGGACTGGCCCTGTGTGTGGTGGTGCTGCTGATGCTTCATCATCATCCCTCAAAAGTTCTGCTTCCAATTCTTCCATATGTACAGTGTCGTCCTCCAAATTATCATCCTCTGGGTTGTTGTCCCAAACTTTATATGATTGATCCTCATATGCCCGATCACAGTAATGACTCAACAACCTCAAGTTGTAATGCACATAAACCAAGCTTTCGGCTCGGTTTTCATTCAGCCTGTTTCTTCTCACATTATGTATGAAGCTGTAGGTGCTCCAACACCTCTCTGCAGAAGAAGTATTCACAACTTGTGAGAGAACTTTTTTTGCCAACTTTGGCAAAAGTCCCATGCCGCCATATGCTTCCCACCATGTGAGAGCATCAAATCTGTCTCTGTCTTCCATTGCATGGAAAGAACCAAAGTTACCAGTGCAATTGAAGTATTTGCCTAATTCAAGGCGCAATGCAACACACTCCTCCCTGTCGGGGACCAACTTGTCTAATGCCTTCATGTATCCCTGTTGTACCTCTGGATCTATGTGAGGTTTGATCCTAACCCCACCTCCAGGTGTAGGTTGGCCCAACCAAGATGGAGAGTAGTATTTTGGCATAAGGATATATGCCAAGGCATGTAGTGGAACATTGAGTTTATTCCACCGTGCACACAGAGTCGTGAATCATTGCATACAAGTTGGGATCATTATCCTTAACAACATCTTTTATTTTGCCCAACATGCTATCATGGGAGGATGTTCCTATTACATGACTTTTACAAATGACTTCTCCCGCAAGACTTGGATATATTTTTTGAAGAAGAAGGATGAAGCATTCAAATGGTTCTGTACCTTCAAGGCCTTTGTAGAAAATCAAACCGAGAAGAAAATCAAAGTTTTGAGGATTGACAATGGGACCGAATATGAGTCAAATGAGTTTAATGACTTTTGTAGAGAAGCTAGCATTGAGAGGGAGACCACAACTGTGTACACTCATGAGAAAAATGGTGTTGCTAAAAGAAAGAATAGGACTATTGTGGAAGCTGCTCGTGCCATGCTATGTCACCAAGGTCTTTCAAAGTTTCTTGGGGAGAATATGCGAACACTGCTGTGTATGTTGAATATAGATGCCTGCATTTCGCTTTGGACTCCAAAACTCCCGAAGAAGTCTTCTCTAGTAATAAACCTGATGATTCTCATATTAGAGTTTTTGGTTGTCCTGTTTACTTTCATGTGCCGAAAGAAAAGAGAAGCAAGCTGGATGCTTCTGGAAAGAAGGGAATGTTTGTGGGCTACAGTGAAACTTCGAAGGCATATAGAATCTATGTGCCTGGTCAAATAGAAGTGGAGATATGCCACGATGTAACCTTCGATGAAGATGCTGCCCTCAAGAAAGTGAGAAATCTTCCTAGCTCCAAGGAAGACAAAGACGATAAAGAAGCAGGGAAGCAGGAAGAGCCGAAGGATGACCTGATGCCCGATGTTGAAGGACCTATGGATCCCATTGATCCACCTCCTTCAAATAAGAGAAGATCCTCATGGCTTAGGGATACTCTCGCAGATGTCGAGAGACATGTTGCCCCAAGGGGGACATTCTGTGAAAGCAAGAAGCCGAAGAGATACCAAGGGTATCTAGCAGCGATGAGTACGATAGTACAATCTAAGCCTGAAGCATTTGAAGAAGTCGTAAAGCATCAATTTTGGAAGGATGCTATGCACGAAGAATATGAGTCCATTATGAAGAATGATGTCTGGGAAGTGGTGCCGAGGCCGGAGGACAAATCTGTTGTCACCTCGAAATGGCTCTATAAGATCAAGCATGGATTTGATGGAAGTGCTGAAAAGTACAAGGCAAGATTTGTTGCCCGAGTCTTCTCTCAAAAAGAAGGAATAGATTATGATGATATATTTGCACCTGTGGCCCGCTATACCACATCCGATCTATTATTGCCCTTGCTGCTACGCAAGGATGGAGTCTACATCAGATGGATGTGAAGATCGCTTTTCTGCATGGTGCTATAAAAGAAGGGTGTATGTGGAGCAACCTCTGGGGTTCGAAGTCTGAGATAGAGACACCCATGTATGCAGGTTGAAGAAAGCTCTCTATGGGTTGAAGCAAGCCCCCAGGGCTTGGTATGAGAGGATAGATAGCTACTTGATGAAGCTAGGCTTCACTCTAAGTAGTGCTGATCCGAACCTTTACTTTAAGGTTGATAGAGAAAGGCCTCTCATTCTGGTTCTCTATGTGGACGATCTCTTCCTGACAGGTGCTGACCTTCTCATTCACCAGTGTAAGAGGAAGCTAGCTTCCGAGTTTGAGATGAAAGACCTAGGACTGATGCACTACTTCCTAGGCTTGGAGGTCTGGGAGAGGCCAGGCAA
This sequence comes from Pinus albicaulis, assembly GCA_034641835.2. Lineage (NCBI taxonomy): Eukaryota > Viridiplantae > Streptophyta > Pinopsida > Pinales > Pinaceae > Pinus > Pinus albicaulis. Next base: position 192,080 of record JAXQQM020083801.1, read on the forward strand.
GATTTTCCTTTCTCAAGGAAAATATGTTGTGAAGTTGTTGCAGAGATTTGGTATGGTGGACTATAAGTCTGTGTCGACACCGATGGAACTCAAATTTAAGAAGTTGAGCGGAAACGTTGTTGGGCCCGTGCTAGCAAATCCTATCGAGTATTGACAGCTCGTGGGGGCCCTGATGTTCTTAGTGAACTCCCGTCCGAACGTATGTTTTGCAGTGAACACTTTGAGTCAACATATGGTTGATCCTCATCACATTCACTGGATTGATGCCAAGAATTTGTTGAGATATCTTCGGGGCACAATCAACCATGGGCTGAGATACACTGTCGGGAGTTTGAGACTCCATGGATATACTGATGCTGATTGGGCTGGTAGTGTGGTGGATCGCATGAGCATATCTGGATGTTGCTTCACCTTGGGTTTTGCTTCGATATCTTGGATGAGTAGGAAGCAGAAGTCGGTGGCTTAATACATTGCAGCGAGTATGGCTTGTTGTGAAGCTGTTTGGTTGCGAAAGCTCTTCAGTGAGCTGTTCGGGCATGTGCTAGATACCACCGTTATCCTTTGTGATAACCAGAGTGAGATTCGTCTTTTTGAGAATCCCGTATTCCACGATTGATCCTGTTGGCCACCTATAAAATTTGTTCTATCAAAAGGTGGCCAAAACATTGTTGGAGCCTTCAAGAAACAGTTTTTATGCACAATGTTATCTCTTGAAGCCTCTTGAAGACATCATCTCCTCTGTTTCAAATTGTTCATTACTGTTCCCATTTCAAAGCTCAGAAAATTCTGTTGATTTCAAAGAGAAAGATTGCTGCAAAAAATCCATTTTCCTTTTCCCTCCATCTCAGAACTAACCTTCATTTTGCTTCCTCTTTCTTCATAAAATTCCTCTATCTTTCCTTTGTTTCATTTCCTCCTTCATAAAAAACCACCTTGCATAGTTTAAAACTCCTTTTTAAAACTATATCGAAACTCTCAAAACCCTTGAAAAGCATTGAAAACTTCATAAAAATCACATTTTTTATATTATGGATTCAAGCCCTCTTGGGCTAGGTCCTTAACCGTTTCCACTACATATGCCTTAGTGCTGGAACCAAGCGCTAGCCATCCAAGCGCTTATCGCATTGCTCGACGCCGATTAGCCCTGTGCATAAGTCCCTGGGCATATTATCTTCCATAAACCCACGGCCCCGCAGATGGGCGCCGAACCGTATTGCAAATATTTTTCCGCCCCAAAGTTTAAACTTTTGTTATAAATGATTTTTCGGGTTTTTAATGTGTTTTGTCATTTTTATTAAAAAGAAAAACCAGGCGGGATTCATCGCACCGCTTTTGCGAGGGCGGCGGTTTTTTTTGTTTGGCAGCGATTCCATTCAGCGACCGACACGTGGCCTCGAGCACTATTGGAAAACCGCCACTCATCGCACGTTAAAGTTCGACTGTGGACTCGACGCGATATTGATGTGCGCCGTCCGATCTGAGGCCGCTCATCGGACGGTGATTGCGCTTGGAAGAAGCTTGACAGTTAACCACAGGTACGGTGCAGTCATAAAAGAATCTCCTTCGTCGATCTGATCCGCATATCAATGGCCCATACTCCATCGCCCTGGTCTCCAGCGCCACATCAACATCCACACGGCATCATCGGATTGGAACGGGTTTCCGTTGGTTCCTCGCACAGTTAGCAAATGCGGACCCGGGAAAATTATTCAGCATGGTTTTATTTAAAAGGTTTGAAGTCCGGGTGTGTTTTATAAGGTTTTTGACATATGATCTCTGCCGTTGATCTTGTGAGCCGGTCTCATTCGACGACCCATGATCATCCCGAAATCCACACACCGTTTTTAACCATTTTCGCCGAAACAAAGGTTTTTTAATCCATTTTCTCCATTTTTCCAAAAAAGGCTTATCTGCTTTGACTTTTCGTCTTCGCTCCCGAACTAACCTTCATTTTGCTTCCTCTTTCTTCATAAAATTCCTCTATCTTTCCTTTGTTTCATTTCCTCCTTCATAAAAAACCACCTTGCATAGTTTAAAACTCCTTTTTTAAACTATATTGAAACTCTCAAAACCCTTGAAAAGCATTGAAAACTTTATAAAAATCACACTTTTTATATTATGGATTCAAGCCCCCTTGGGCTAGGTCCTTAACCGTTTCCACTACATACGCCTTAGTGCTGGAACCAAGCGCTAGCCATCCAAGCGCTTATCGCATTGCTCGACGCCGATTAGCCCTGTGCATAAGCCCCTGGCCATATTATCTTCCATAAACACATGGCCCCGCAGACGGGCGCCGAACCGTATTGCAAATATTTTTCCGCCCCAAAGTTTAAACCTTTGTTATAAATGATTTTTCGGGTTTTTAATGTGTTTTGTCGTTTTATTAAAAAGAAAAACCAGGCGGGATTCATCGCACCGCTTTTGCGAGGGCGGCGGTTTTTTTTGTTTGGCAGCGATTCCATTCAGCGACCGACACGTGGCCTCGAGCACTATTGGAAAACCGCCCTTCATCGCACGTTAAAGTTCGACTGTGGACTCGGTGCGATATTGATGTGCGCCGTCCGATATGAGGCCGCTCATCGGATGGTGATCGCGCTTGGAAGAAGCCCGACAGTTAACCACAGGTACGGTGCAGTCATAAAAGAATCTCCGTCGTCGATCTGATCTGCATATGGACGGCCCATACTCCATCGCCCCGGTCTCCAGCGCCACATCAACATCCACACGGCATCATCGGATTGGAACGGGTTTCCGTTGGTTCCTCGCATAGTCAGCAAATGCAGACCCGGGAAAATTATTCAGCATGGTTTTATTTAAAAGGTTTGAAGTCCGGGTGTGTTTTATAAGGTTTTTGACATATGATCTCCGCCGTTGATCTTGTGAGCCGGTCTCCTCCGACGACCCACGATCATCCCGAAACCCATACACCGTTTTTAACCATTTTCGCCGAAACAAAGGTTTTTTAATCCATTTTCTCCATTTTTCCAAAAAAGACTTATCCGCTTTGACTTTTCGCCTCCGCTCCCGACCGTTGATCTCTGCGCGATTGACGGTTCCGATTTAATTCCTCCTCCGTTTCCCTTTGACCCCTTCCAATAAATCTCGATCGTTGGATGAGGCCATCCAACGGCCACGCTCACTCCACGTGCCTTCTGAAGCAGTAAACCTATACATGCAGGATTTTATAAATGTTTTTCGTATTTTGTAGGGTTTAAAGGTTTTTTCCGCTATATCTGAAGAAAATTCAAAGGCAGAGGGTGACGATCCTCCCGCCTTCGATTCACCAAAGAAAATCATTCACAGGGTTTAAAATTCATGTTTCATCAGTGTTTCATAAGGCATTGATGCCATATCACCCCTGCGCAACCCTGCATACCAGAAAAACATAGTAAATCAAACACCAATCAAAGAGTATCAATGTCGAAGATAGAACACACCAGAAACAGGAGATTGAAGACCTAAAACACAGATCTCAAGTAAATTAAAGGTGTTTTAGGGAAAGACGAAGACATTTGTCGAGCCGAGAAAGCCTCCACCGCCATAAGCAAAGGCCAATTGAACCCTCTCCAGCTCCTAAAGACACTTGCAGCCTCACAGGAATCAAAGAAGTTTTAGTCACTACTAGAACAAGAGGTGTTTGCCTAAAGACAACTGAACAATTAATGCAAATCAAAGATCTTATCTCTAATTGTCGGCAAAACTTTTTTAAAAGATTAAGAACAGCTCAGAAGCAGATCTTTTTCGATCATTAGGCCTCGAAAGGCAGAAACAGAGTCATGAAGCAGAATTAGAAATGATTACATTCCCGCATCATGCCTTGCCCGGTTCCCAAAGGCCAGGAATTGCATTGATTACATAATTAATGATACTTAACCCCTGGGAAATCCTCCCACCTCCTCATTCTTCTATAAATACTTCTGTAGAAGATGAGCCAATGTTGGTCTCTGGACATCTGACTGTATGTAATAGTTCTCTGAAGTTACTGATGCCCCATGTGCAATTTAAAGATACATAAGCTAATATGAGAAGTTTGAAGTTGTAGAGACCCACCGGGCTTGCTAATTGTAACTAGTTTGAACATCAAATACAAGCTGTTGATTCATGGGATCCTGATTTGTGTTAATGGTGTTGTGTTCCTCACTGTCAATTGTTATTTTCTTTAATGTTTTCACTCTGTTCACTTTCTTTGATAAGGAACAACAAACATAGAGCTAGGACTTACTCTCAACAGTGCCCTACTCTTACTGAAAGCTTTATTTTCTATGTTTTCTTCAATTGAAAGTTCTCTTGAAAGAGTATATTAAAGCAGGTTGGTTTCAAAGCACTTGCCTGATTTAGATTGCTCATTGTGATGATTATCTGCGTTTTCCTTTAGAATATGCTAAAAGCAGGTTGGTTTCGAAGCAATCGTCTGATCTTAAGCTATTCTAATTGTTTTAAAAATGCTTTTAAATGAAAGTACTTCAATGCAGGGTAGTTTAAAAGCACTTACCTGATCTTAGAATACTTTTGTGTTTTGTTTCTCTAAGTACATGCCAAAGCAAGATAGTTTTAAAGCACTTACTTGATCTCAGGCAGTTCACTGTTCTTCATTTGTGTTTTCCATTTCCTATCTGTTTCATTCCATACAATCAACTTAAGAGATCCTTTGACATAAGTGACTTGCCCCATGGATCCTTCTTGAAACTTGCTGTCCAATTAAAATCCTCCTATGACTCCATAGCCCAATGGGTTAAGCTGTTTTTTGCCCTTTCTATCAGCCGAATCATTCCTTCATTTGCATACATCTTCACCCTTTATTATGAACTGCCTTCACCTTCATCATATCTTTGCCCAACCAAAACAAACAAAACAAACCCATGCTCTTCATAACTAGCCTAATATCACATTTCAGGCTTTAAAGATCATATCTTTAAACTCATTCATAGAGAGATCCCTCTCTGGATTCAGGAGGGCTAGATCCTTGAATCCCAAAGTGGTTTGATGTTGTCTTATCTTTTGGTTTTTGTCAATGGCCAAAACATAGGAACCCCAACATAATGGCGACTCCACTGGGGATCTTTTGAGTTCATAGTTTCTTGGCCAACTTTTTATAAATTCCTTAGTTTCCCATACAACCACTAGAACTTAAAAAATCCAAAAATAGTTCACATTGATATTTAATAAAACATGGTAGTGGACAACAACAAGTTTTACCTCCAAAAGAGCTAAAAACTTCCACTTGGTGACTCCACAACCCTGTAGACCTTAAGACTCCACTGGGAGGACCCGCAATCATAATAAAACCATTCAAACTCCATAAGAGGGATTTAGGATTAAAGTTCTCTTAGCAAAGGATCCTTTAAACCACTCAAATATTGTCATATTTGGTTAACACTTTCTTGTTTAGTTAGGTCTAAAAAACATAGCATAGTGGCTTCTAGAAAGACTCACACTAGAGCCTATCCTGACCCTGATCCACCTAAGATAGTTAAAAATCCAGAAAGTATCCTTAGGAAGTCTCCTAGGATTAAATTATCAATTGTTTTCGGATCACACTTAAGAGCTAATTCAGTTCCTGAAAATATTTCAGCTCTACCACAATCACAAGCTAACTTAGTGAATCCCTTTAGAACTAGGTCTCTTGATGATTTAGATCATTTAGATTCTGAGTATTCTGTTTCATCTCCTGAAACAAGTGAAAATCCTAGTAGCAGAGAAGCAACACCTCCTGATTCACATTTCCTTCACAACTTAGGTGTCTCTCATCCAAGATCAGCCCAGCAATCTATTCCTGGTCCATCCATTTCTACTCACCCTACATCATTTGTTCAAACCACTCCACTTCAGCCCACTTTCCTTCCTGCTAATCCACCTCTTGTAAATTCACCTCCACCACTTATCATGGCAGCATGGTATGCTCCCTTAGTCCTTCCTGTACCATTAGTCAATCTACCACAGGACTATCAGTCCAAAATTCCATTATATGATGCTAGCAATGCTACAACTACATCACAACATATGGATAAAATGAATAACTACTTTGACCGAAATGAAATTGATGATGATTCTGTCAAGCTTAGATTATTTTCTCAAATCTTAGGAGGGGAAGTCAGAATATGGTTTAAAGGCTTAACCCCTCATAGTATCAATGATCTCCAAGCCTTCCATCAGACATTCTTAAACAAATGGGAAGTAAAGAAAAACCCTCTCTAAGTCCTTTCGGATTACAAGAACCTCCATAGAGACACGGGGGAAACTGTACAAGCTTATTGTACCAGATTTAATAGTGTATATAATGCACTTTACCCAGATCTGAAACCTCCACAAGGTTGAATGTTAAACGAATTTCCTGAAGGTTTTGACCCTGAGATGGCCTATCAGCTGAGAGAGAGAGATCCTGCAACTCTTGAAGAAATGCAAGAAGGTGCTCTTGCTGTAGAAGTAAACCTCATGGAGAAGAGAGCGAGAATGAAAAATGAAAAGAGAGTGTCCTTTAGAGAGGAATCTACACCTTCTACTTCCAACTCAAAAATGGAGAGAATGATGGAGGAAATAATGAAGAAAATGAGCATTCTCGAGAGAGCACAAGCCAGTCAAAACCAAACTGATCCTCAAAACAAAAACCAGAATCAGAATTTTAGAAGGAAACAACCTCCAAACAGACCTAGGGAAGATGATCAACAGATCACTCCTCCCTTTCATCAAAACGATATAAGTGAGGTTGAGGAAATAGATGAGATAATAGAGGAAGATGATATCAACATGCTGTGGGTAGATAATGATGACGTTGAGATTCATTATGATAGAAAATAAGGTCTTCATACCTCTTATGATGACAACAGAGATGATGATAAAAGTTATTTTCAAGACATGGAAAATGTTATCATAGAGTATCAAAAAGAATATGACCTTAGAAGAAAAAACAGTCAACAAACTCCCAACCCCAAAACCTCTAACAAGTCTTCACAAAACAACACTACAACCAAGCCGAAAATTGTCAAACAAAAGGATAAAACAGTGGCTGTGAATTCTGATAAAGGTAGAGAGAAAGGCACTCAAAACAATGAAAAACATAGTGCAGACATTAGTAGTACAACCACTTCAGCTAGTACTCCTGTTAAGACCATTTTTTCAAATACGAATAAAAAAAATCAACAAGCTGATGTTGCTGATAGATTGGAAGCTAGTAAGGCTCAGACAAGTTATTCAAAGAAACAAATTCCTTTCACCCTAGAGCATGAAATTTCAAAGATCAAAATCTCTATTCCCTTGACTGAGTTAGCTGCCCAGAATGTATATAGGACCCAAATTTTGAAGGCTTTAAATATTGAGGATAATAATGATACAGTCAATCTTAATGATGACTAGCCAGAGCTCATTTTTGGTCCTAAGATTGGAGGTATATATCAAGAAGGACATGTTCCTCCCTTTTATGTGAGTTTGAATGTTCATGAAAAAATCATGAATAATGCTATACATGACTTTGGAGCCTCGCACAACCTTATGCCAAAGGTAATAATGGAAAGGCTAGGACTATAAATAACCAGACCTTAAAAGGATTTATATTTTTTTGATTCTAGCAGAGTGAAGTGCCTTGCCCTAATCAAAGACCTTTGTGTGAGTTTGACCCAAATCCCAACCAAGTGCATGGTTATGGATGTTGTGGTGGCTGATGTGCCTCCGAAGTATGGCATGTTGTTGTCAAGATCATGGGGTGCCAAGCTGCAAGGTAAAATACAGATGGATGGGACATATGCCACTATACCTATCTTTAGCCAGGTTAGAAGACTATACAGAGAGGCACACATGAGATTCATAGTCAATAGCTCAGAAAAGCCTGAAAATTCCCCCATTCATTCTGTCCATATAGACCTGGATTCATTTATCTTTTACAATAATGAATCCACAAAGGAGTCAGAGCTAGAACACAGCGACTCAGATAACCAATTAGGGGCCCCTAATCTAGAAATGATGGAAGTTCTAGATATGGAAGAAAATGAGAGAGAAACTTCTGAACAGTGCGTTGAAAAAACAAACCAGAGTGAAAAAAGCCAAGATGGAAAACAACAGACTAACTCTCGTGCTCAGCTCCATGAAAATCTTGAGGAACGAGACCCAACACAACATGTTGCGTATCCCAGAATAAAACATAATGATGAACAAGGAAATAGGGATTAAAACGATGTTAGCCCTACAAGCAATCCCTTATGGTGCATGAAATTTGACGGGTCTTGCACTAAAAAGAGTGTGGGAGTTGGGGTATGGTTGGTCGACACTGAAAACAATTACTCTGAAAGGCATGATTTTAGGCTAGATTTCAAATGCACTAACAACATCACAGAGTATGAGGTTCTCATCCTAGGATTGTGTCTATTGAAAGAACTGGGAGCGAAGAAGACAATTGTTCGAGGAGACTCAGAATTAGTCATCAAACAACTAAATGGAGAGTATGTCGTTAAGCATCCTAGACTAAGGGTATACCGAAATAATGCAATAGATTTCTTGAACACATTTACAAAATATGAGCTCGCGTTTGTCCCAAGGAGTCAAAACATAATTGCAAACGGGCTGGCCTGCGCTGCTAGTTCATGTCAAGAATCACTTGGTGATAAAAAAATCATCATTCAAACAAAATGTAGACCTGTAGTGCCAGATAATGAAAAATATTGGCAGGTCTTTGAGGGCGACAAGAAGATAGAGAATTTCCTACTTGCCAGGAACGAATTTGAGTTATCTGATTCACATTATAAATCTGACGAAAATTGCCTCAACAAAGAGTCCCCTGAGGGAGATAAAATATCCAGTTTCGTAAAAATCAACATGTTAACTAAAAAACTTGGAACTCATACTAAAGAGTACGAGGACGCATAAAATGAAGACACAGAGGTATTTCCGTCAAAGGACAAGAACATACCTAGGGGGTTAGCACCTTTAGAAGACCTGTTTGATTTTAATGACGTAGCAAAGAAACCCACTATAGAATACAGAGAGTCTGATGTCGAGGAGTGTAACATAGGCATAGAGGATAAGCCTAAAATGATTAAATTAGCTAGGTCCTTGCCTGCAGACATGAAAAAGAAATACATCGACCTATTTAAAGATTTTGTTGATGTGTTTGCCTGTAGCTATGAAGACTTAAAGGCCTACGATACAGAAATCATCCAGCACAAGATCTAATTGAAAGAAAACCAAAAACCCTTTAGTCAAAAACTGCGTCGATTAGTCCAATACAACTGTCTTTAGTAGAAAAGGAAATAAAGAAAATGTATGAGGCAGGAATCACAGTGCCTGTGAGGTTTTCAGATTGGGTTTCTAACCTTTTAGTTGTGAGGAAAAAGATAGGAGAAATCATATTGTGCATTGATTTCAGAAACCTTAACAAAGCCTCCCTAAAGGACAATTACCCTTTAACCAAAATGGAACACATCCTACAAAGGGTAGTTGGTTCAAAGAGGATTTCTCTGTTAGATGGTTTTTCAGGGTATAACCAAGTTTTAGTACTCCCAGAAGACCAACTCAAGACAACTTTCACCACTCCTTGGGGCACT